>JAMQGT020008648.1:0-27207 GCA_024447675.2 Pterophyllum scalare | reverse complement strand
TATGTTATGTGCATCTATTGGTTCAGTTACGTATTGCTGAGCTCTGTTTTAGGCAAAAGAGAAAGGCCAGAACAGTTAATGGCCTCAAATTAGGTGCGGGACAGTCCGAGCTGGTCTTGGTTGAATGGAGTAAGTACTGAGTGACGGAGAGAAGCCTCAAGTTGGCCACTTGTCACAGTGTGACGCTGATTCGGCCTAATGAGCATAGTGCTGTCACCACACATCTGCCTTTCATTCACTTGTAGAATCTGGCAGACTCAAAACCTGCTGGAGTCACTGCTAGATGCTGGAACTTGAGACGTTGTTACTTCACTGGTTGCCAGATTGCAAAAAAACCAAAAAAACATACTAAGTAACTTGTGCTTCCTTAATCTAGCATAATCAGAAATAACAATAACAAACACGCATTTTGAGTCATGCCTTGTCATCCAGGTAGAGTGAGAAAGAGACAGTAAAAAGTTTCAATGACTAAACAAGATCAGTTTTAACTAAAATATATTGAAAAATATTAAAATAATCTTTTTAGCTCAGTTTAAATTGCATTTACTGGCAAATACTGCATGCTAGCAATTTTCTATTTCATATACAATACATATTTTCATCTCTGTTAATGACCAACACAGTGATCAAACCTAATCACAGTGAATTTCCTGCATGTCACAACTGTATGATGTACAAATAGTGATTCAAATTATATTCTGTAGCTATCTTACAATTATTTGGAATAACAAGTGCCACGTTCTATATATCTCCTGTGTATGATTTAATAATTAAATGTTACAGTAACAGAATCAGTGTGGTATGTAGTGGGTATTAGTGGTTCTGTTGATCAGAAGAGACACTGAGAGATACTATGCCCTTTAAGGTGATAATGATGATTAGGTCGATGGTGTCTCTGATCTGCAGAGGACAGCAGTCCTCCCATCTGTCCTGACTCTGAAGGCGTGTCTGTAGACAGAGCAGCTACACAAAAATTCCTCATGGGCATCCTCCTGGAAAATAGCACAAAGGTTTACTAAACATCATTGTGGCGGTGGCACCAATTATTGTTAATATACATCAAATAGCCTCAGCCGAGTCCAAGGAACAGACTGATCAGCTCCAATGACGGCAACTGTCAGTCTGCTCCCCAATGAAGAGAGCTGTTGAAATAATTAGTCCATGCCCTGTGAATAAAACAATAATACAGCAGCCAAGATGACATCCAAAATATGCACATCACCTCAGATGACCTGAAAAGCGGCCACAGCACGAACAGTGGAACGAGGCCACATCTTTAAACACAATCAGAGTCACCGATTGTAGACGAACACATGCATTTTTTAAGCCCAGTATGCAAATGTCGAGGTAAACACACAGTTTTCATCTTTGCACACTGTTTCTATCGCTCCATGAAATTGCGTGGTATTTTTTCTCTCTCTCGCTTTTTAATTTGCATCACATAAAACTTTTATTTCATTCTTATTTTTAAAAAAAACAAAAAACAAAACAGAGTCACACTTTAAGTAGTGCATGTTCTGTTTTGGTTTTTTAATGTGTACACTTCTTGTTTCCAAAACAAAATTAGCAAAAAACACACCAACAGCAACCCAGGTCGCATGAAAGAACACAAAGGTCAGAGCTCGGAGCTGAAGTATTGTTTCGTTGCTGCACCTGAAGATGGTGCTGCTCAGCTGCCTGCTTCCCCTTCTAAGCGGTATGAAACTGAAAACCTTCATTTTAACCGAAAATTATAACGCTGTAAACCGCAGTAAAACTTCAGATCTCGTGTTAATCAAGTTAAGACTCTGTTCTTTTTAAACTGGAAATCACTGAGCATTCTTCTCCTCTGGTGCTGGCTTCTGAGCCGCTGAGGAGGGGAAATATTGATACCGCAATATTAAAAAAAAGGGACTACAGAATACTTTGTCATGTCGTTTTTCAGTATTCAACATCTGATTACTGCAGAACTTAATATCGATGAACTCCTGTTTGTTTGCTTAGTGCACTGCTAGTGTAATATGTTTTCACACCAAATATTAAATAGCTGCTGATATATATTCGTGAAAATGGCTTCGTGCATTTTTTTTCTTGTGTTAATTGATGTTTTTGGATATGGTTTCTTGCAGCTGTGTAATAATTAAGTACCATCACTGCCAGGAAATACTGGCGTGTGCTTTTTAAAAAATAAATAAATAAATAAAACAACATCCTTTCGCTGTACTAGTGTCCTTTTAATTTTTTTAAAAAAATAAAACACCCACGTGCACCTTCGTTGATAATAAAAACTATGTCAGTCTTTCACTTTTTCATAACTTTTAAGAGTTAGTTGGATGGCCCAATCAGATCACACCATTAGATCACACCACTCATCATACCTGATGAGTTCATGTACATAACAGAAAAACAGAAGGTGATATTAACAGCATGTTCAGGGGTGTGAAACAATGACATGCAAGGGTTTAGTTTGTGTTAAAAACAAGCAGCCACGGTGTGAACGCTGCGACCCGCTGCATTAACAATGAAACATGAGCTGTGAACTGCAGACTGTCTTTAAGATGGTAATCACTGACACCTGTGACAGCTTCTAACGGCTGTTTACTCCACACACACACACACACACAATCTCAGTCAATCTCGTTACTGTCCCAGAGAGTCGGGCTGCACCCTCGCCTTTTGTGAAGCAAGTGGAGTTAACGTGTTTCCAGAAAAACAACAAAGAGCTCGTCAGTGATGAAGGTGACAAATATGAAGCAAAGTGTGAACGGGAAGTCTTCACGCGACCGTGGTGGTACAGGGGACGAGGCCTGAGTAGGGCAGGCGGCGATTGATGCGACTGATGAGACCAGACACGGCCACATGAGGCCCACTGACAATGCAGGAGTCCCCTGCGGTATGTCCACCAGACCACTTATGCACGCACGCACACACTTGCACAAATGCACGGAGTCACGCAGGCACGCAATTTTAACACTACCACGCTGACACTGTACAAATGCGCATAATACAGACACGATATCGAGTCATAAAAGTTTTAATAAAAGGCACTTTTATAATGATGAAAGTTGGCTCTCAAATTATTATCACTATTATTATTATTGCTGATTAAGTTTATCCTTCTGATTTGTAATGTTTGCACACCCTCTAGTGGTTTTATGTTATATTGCAATTATCCCAAAATTTGCGCTGCACACTAGTACTTTTTTAAATTTATTTTTATTTATTTATTTTGACAGGTCTGCGCAAGAGTAAAACACCACTGTTACTAATCAATATTTCTTTGATTTGGCTGCCAAACAAGCAAACAGCAGCACAGTGAAGTTGATGTAATAAACTGCGCTTGTGTGTCTCGTGTGAGCTGGGGAAATTTCATACGCAATTCATTTTGGCAGCAAAAAACATCCCAAATTTGGTTGGGCATAATTTGTGGAACCATGCTGACTATTCTACACATGTTGCGGACACCAGAAGTCATTCCCAGTTTGCCTCACCAACACGCCACTGGTTCCCCTCCACCATGAGGGTGCCTTTAAAACGATATGCCTTCTGGGGTGTTCTTTTATGCTCTGGAGTTGCACCATTGAGTATTGTGTAATTCTCTTCAAATCAGCCCCCCACCCCTTCTTTTGTTTTTTGGTTGTTTTTTTTTTTTTTTTAGCCCACCCCTGACTTAACCAGAAAAAGGTCACATTTTTGAGAAGCGACTTCCATGCATGTTCCATGCTGGGTCGTCACTTTCGATTTCCCAAGACCTTTCATGTCATACACCCATCAACCTAGAGAACTGCAAGCACGCTGCTACAAACTACCGTGCGCAACTTTTCATGGCGCGGCTGCCGCTGGTGTTAAAACAAACTAACAAACCAAAAAAACTTCTCTGATTTTCAGTTATTTTCATTCACTTATGTTCAGACATTTGTCAGAACATAAAATATCATTTAAATGCACAACATGTGCTCTGTGTTATGATCTGTTTCTCTTGTACAGCTTCACTTTAAACCTCTCTGAGGGTATTGCTGAAGCGCATTTTGGGGCATTAGTGCAGAGCCTGCACGGGCAGGAATGGTGATAATCTCCTTCTTTCTGTGTCCTCAGGAGTTTCTTTGGAATTTTTTTTTTTTTTTTTTTTTTTGCATTGCCATACCCTCAGGACTCCTAGTGAGGGCATAACAAACAACTGTCTTCTCTTTCAGATGGTATGAGATGTTTAACTCGGAGCACAAAATTAATGGAGTATGAAATTTAGGCCTGAAGTGCAGCAGGCACCTAACCCGCAGGTGACATTGCCTACATGAAGCTTTTATTGTGACTTAAGTGAGCTGTATTATAACCACATTTGACTGGTGACAATTAGTGACCTTTTGCCTATCCAGCAGCCATCCGTTTCAATTACACGAAGCTGGAAAGCTTTGGTGTGTAACCAAGTAAAATACTATATAGCCCGAGTGCTTCTACTGTATTTTGACTGTTAACTTGGTTGTAAGGAACCAAAAACTTAAGTGAGGAAGGGTGCATCTTTATGGTTGTAGATATAAAATAGTTGGGTGTATCTGACCACCTGTCACTATATTAATATTTATTAGAGAGTATACAATACAAGGAGGAAGATGACTTATGGATAAAGTTGAACAAGCCTGCAACAGGTCTTTGTGAGCTGCTTATTTCTGTTAACTGCAGTAAAGGCTTTCTTGACAATCAATAATTCATAAGTCCAAAAGGTAGATATATGAACTTGGCACAAAAAGTAAGGAAATGTGTGTTTGGTCTATGATTTCTTTGTTGTAACAATGCTTCTTGGCAATAAATCTTATACCATTGGAAAGCATGATTATTTCCTCTTAAATGGAGCCACATTTGTAAGGAAAATGCATTTGTAGGTTGAGTCACTCTGGCCCAAAGTGCACACCCAGCCTTAACCCACAAGTGTTCAATGGGGTTGAGGTCAGGACTGCAGGAAAGGCCATTTCATCCCCTCCACTCCCAAATTCTGGAGGTAGTCTCTGGTAAACTCTGCTCTGTGTTGTTATCTTGGAACATAGTTTGGTCCCAGACTGTGGAGAATATAGAATATTTCTCTGCACTGAGATTACCTCCAATGATGACAAGTCAGTACCTGGGGTACCAGAAGCTTAAAACAATATAGCAAAATAAGCTGTTTGGCATTGGCAGAGAAAATTTGGCAAGTTTTTCAATGGGGCAACCCACATACTCAACTCTGCTGCTCAACCCACAAATGTATTTTCCTTACAAATGAGGCGCCATTTAAGGGAAAGAAACGGGCTTTCTAAAGGTATTGTCATGCTCCTTCTGTCCTCCTGTGTCCTCTCTGCTTGTGTTTTTGTTGTTGTTCTAACCCCAGCCTTGTGTTTCAGGGGCGGGACCCTTCCTCCGCCCTTTGGCTCCACACACCTGGAATTCATTGTACTCACCTGTTCCTGATGAACTTGCCTGGGCCACTAGTTAAGCTGGGGTTTTCTTGTCAGTCTTTGGATCATTGATTGAACCACACTGAGTGTTGCCTGGACCCCTGTTGTGACGACTTCTGTTCTGCTCTCGTCACTGCTCTGCTCACCTTGCTTGTTTCCCTGTCATGTAGATTTTCTGGAGAACCAGAGAAGGAGAGGTTTGGCTGTTTTCAGAAGAGACACTGTGGATGAAGACTCTGTGGATTGCCTGCTTTGACTGAAAAAAGGGTTTTTACAGGAGATTCTGTGCTCTGTTTGAACTGCGATCTGTCAATAAATCTGTTTAACTCTTCTCCCAGAGTCGTGCAATTGAGTCTATCCGTTTGATCGTCTTGACAGGTATAAGATTTATTGCCAAGCAGCATTGTTACAACAAAGAAAAAACTGACCAAACACAAATGTCCTTACTTTTTGTGCCAAGTTTATCCATGGCAGATTTACTAGCCAATGATGATTTGCCCAAATGTATCTTTGACTCCAAACACTCTGTTAACAAATCTGGCAACTGAGGCTCTCTCACACATGTGTTTAAGAAATGATATTTCTTGTGGATTATTCTCATTGTTAAAGAACAACTACATACATTTTGACATGACAAGTAGCTTGTGACCCCCTGTGGCTGGGTTTGGGTCTCATGTTCTCAAACCAAGGATCTTTCACATGTAAAGTGAATGTGTTAACCACTACACCCTGGAGCTACTTCCTAAGTGTATCCACAATAAAAGTCAAAATATCTCCTCGAGCCACTCAAGCCTGTCTCCAAAGGTCAGCCTGCCCCTATACACTCTTATGTTAAAATATGCAACATTACATCACAAATAAGCATGGTTATAGCCCCTACATGATATTTGGAAGGAAGAGGTTTTTTGGGGGTTTTTTGTTACCAGTGTAAATTTTAAATGGACTTATAGTTATGCATTATTAGGGTCATGGCAATTTCAGCTGTGAGGTGGCTGCTGACACTGGCAGCTGCAGCTACAAGTTTTTTAGAGTTAGAATTTGTTAGAATTAGCAGAGGCTCCACTTCCATTAATTAAAGCCACTAAACTAGTCTAGGTGGTCTTAATGGTGTCCTTTCAGAAAAGACTCCAAGAAATCTGTGCTCTAAATTTAGTCAGTGAAATTTTGGAAAAGTATTTGTATGTTGCTTTGCTAACCAACATTCCAGCATTGATAACTTAACACTTCACCTACTCCACCCTCCTAACAAGCTGACAAAAGCCAAATGCTTAAGTTTAAGACTTTATTTCAGGACTTCAGAAACCAATGGGTGCTGTTGCAATGGCTATTTCCATCCTTTATATACAGTCTATAGTGAAAGACCAAATAATTTCAGTTATGAAATTTCACTGGGAATGCCCTTTAGTCTCATGTGTGCGCCATACAATTAATTAACAGATGTGGAGAAATTGGAAGAGTAACCTACTTTTTATCTAATTTTTTACTCTGTGATTCACTATAGTCTTTGAAGGGTTTTACTGGTACTGATAACTAGAAAAGATTTACACCACTGTTTTCAGGCTATAATCTGAGAATGTTAAATGCACTCAGTCTTGTTTGCTGCGAAGCTGGTGTTGTGTCTTCTGTTGCTAACACAGATTCGCATTGCCACATCTTAACCACTATGAATATTCTCAGAATTTAGCACCTCGTTTTTCAGTTTAGCGTGTTTATATGTTTTTAATGTGTTGGGCGGGTTGGTGGTTGAGATATATGTGTATATTTGGAGACACGACAGTCTTCAAACTGTTAGTATTTCATTCACACATCAAGCAATAGCTTCCTGCTATATCTTCCATCAGTACCATCTCGGGCCTACATGCATTTACCTCAGCTACATAAGAGCACGAGCACGAGAAAACCTCAGAAGCAGGAACATAATAAAACCTCACACTCTATCACTTCATCTAACCTTTCTCTAAAAAATGTGCTGCACCCACTGCCAGCAGCAGGGAAAGTTATTATTATATTGACTGTAGACAATTCAAATCATATAAATGTTTCAGCATGAAGGTCTTGCTTTTTCATGCATTTAAACTCTACAAGAAGCAATAATCAGTTCTGGCCGGCCTGCAGTGCCCTTTCTTTGTGTGTGAATAATAATAATAAGAATATCTAATATCCTTTCTTATACCCAGATCAGTTCATGTCTTTCTAAATGGTACTTATACAGCAGCACTTTCTAGTACAAGTCTCATTCACCTAATCACACACACACTAACACACACACACAGCTTTGTCTAAGCTTTTGTCTGACATTCACACCCCAATGGATGAATCAGGGGTCAGTATCTTGCCCAAGGATACTTCAGCACACAGAATAGAGGAGCGAGGGATCCATCCCACAACCTTCTGATTGGTGGAGGACCTGCTCTACTAATTGAGCTACTGGTCCAAAATTTTCTCCTTTTTTTTTTTTTTTTATTTTGGCTTTTTACTACCACAGAATATAATGAACCTATTGTACAACCAGACCTAACCATACTCTGGGACTCCTCGCTGTGTAACTTACCTCTGTAGCATCATATTCATTTATAATTTCATTTTCCCCTCAGTTTGCATCCTCAACCCCCTTCAGCCAAAAAGGTTTCAAGATTTCAGCCACCCCAAAAATGGTGTGAAGTCGCCTCCTTTCAGTGATAACAACAATGGTTTAGTATCTTTTATCTGTACAAAGTCACAGATCACATTGCAAGTGGCATTGTGTTGCCACACTGTAAGTGTTAATAGCCATAGAAGAACATTTATGAACAGCATATATGAATGTATTTAAATCTCAATGTGAGGAAAGCAAATAATGACCAAGACATAAAATTTTTGTCACATGCATGCAACTAAGACTCATGAAAAAACAAAATAGTGCATACAGAGCATACATAACTACACAATCACCACCCACAGTGTTTAAACCATCTGCCTCACACCCCGTGATTTAAAGTTGCATTTTTATCCCAAATAAAGTCAAATAATAAAACCATCAAAATAGCAACAAAAAAAAAGTGATACAGTTACAGTATATTTAAGATTAGGGTATTTTAAAACATATTGTGTGCTGGATACAGTGTGTTAACATGCAACCCCTACTTGGGTTGATATGTGACATTTGCCTTAAAAAAAAAGGTGTGATGTCAAAGGGAGAGGTGGGATTTGAACACTTCACATAAACTTTGCAAAGATATTTCAAGCATTGCTGCTCACTTTTGGAGCCATAAGCAGCAGATTCTGCAGCATTAGCAGTAAACTAACTTGGCTACTTTGTTTCTAACTGTAAGTATTCTATATTATAATTTTCTTTGTGTGTATAGTAGCACAGTGGTGTCTTGCTACTTTACTCGTGTGCCGTTTTCTGCCTGTGAAGATTTATCATAACCTTTTTTCTTTTTCTTTTTTTTCCCATAAAATAATAGGTGAGATGGCTGGTGAAAATATTACCCTGGACTCTGCTGCAGTTACTTCAAACCAGAGCAGCTGTGATGTGTTTGTGTACCAAAGCGCTGCAGTGGTCCTTTTCCCCATTTTCTACTCTGTGGTTTTCATCATCAGTGCATGTGGCAACAGTTTGGTTCTCCATGTCATCTGTCAGAGGAAACAGAAGTTCAACTCCACCTCCATCTATCTGGTCAACCTTGCTTTATCTGACACTCTCTTCACACTGGCTCTTCCTGGGAGAATTACATATTACATCCGTCACTTTGACTGGCCTTTTGGTGACTTTCTCTGCAAAGTGACCACACTTCTTTTCTTTACAAATACATATGCAGGTAGTATGAGCAATTTTGGAGCTTGTCTTTGTGTGTGTGTGTGTGCGCGTGTGTGTGCATTAGTTTTAGTTTGTTTTGTTCTTACATTCTGAAAGATATATGCAAAACACATCAGTAATTACAGGCACAATCAGCATAAGCTTCACAGATTATTAAAAATAAAATGTCATTACCCCTGTAACGCCTGACCCATAAAATAATTGCGAGAAAATTCAAAATGCTTTGAAAATTGAGTGTTTATTAACCTTGTGATTTAAAAAAAAAGAAAAAAAAAGACGGAAAGTAAATATTAACTTGCATGTGAATTTTAATTTGTATCATTTCTGGGAAGAAAACTGATGACGAAGAAGTCTCGAAAACTCATAAAGCTTAAAGATTGCAAAAATAGAATTTAAACAAGCACAACATCCAAAACACGTGAAACACTTCAGAATGTTCAACAGCAAAACAAAATGTTCAGAGTGCAGCTGGGATGGTGAAAAAGCAGAAGCTGTGTGTCATTTCCATGATATTCCCACCAGGTATTGCCTTCATGACCTGCATCAGCTTGGACAGATACCTGGCCATGGTGCATCCACACCGGCTGCAGTGTTTGAGGAGTATAAAGGTTGTTCGCAGGGTCTGCTGCCTGGTCTGGGCTCTGGTATCTCTTCAGGTAGCCCCTCTGCTGCTCCGCAGCATGCTGCATGAGCATCAGGGAAGACGAACCTGCATGGAGTACTTCAACTTCGAGGGGTCCCGCTTCACTCCTTATCTCCTGCTTCTGGCCTGTGCCGTGTCCTTCTGCTGTCCACTTACCACTATCATGTGTTGCTATGCCAAGATCAACCTCAAACTGCGAGATGCAGCCAAGAAGAACTCTGTAACTGGCCGCTCAAGGAGGAATCACAGGGCCAATACCATTATCCTGCTCATCCTCCTCACATTCATCGCGTGCTGCTTTAGCCCTTATCACATCAACGTCATCCAGTTCATGTCCAGGAAAATACACCACCAGCCAACTTGTGAAGAACTGAGAGCCTTTAAGGTGGCCTTACAGGTAAGAACTGTTGTTTTTCAGCTCTCCCCATCAAATCTCCCTGTCATTCTTTCATCCCCCCACCCCACCCCTTTTCATAATCTACCCTTACCTTCCAGGTTACCGTTTCATTAATGAACTTCAACTGCTGCTTGGATCCAGTCATCTACTTTTTTGCTATTAAGACGTACAAGAAGAGGGTGATGAGCCTGTTTAAAGACTATCTCTATACTTCCGGTGCCTCCTCCAAAATGACAGCTGAGAACAGCAGCAGCAACACCTGAGAAACCACAGCTGATCTTGCAAGATGTATATGTGGAACATATGCCACAGAGAAGTCCTAGTTTACCATGCTAAACTCAAAAAGGCCTTGTTGTATTGTTTATTTAAATGATGCCTTTTAACTAAGATACAGTATGCATCAATTCTGTACAGACACACACGCAACACGCAGACTACACACCTTTAATTCTGCTAAAAAAATATCCTCTGTTTTGTTTGTATTGTGAAATGTATTGCCTTGTGTTTTTCTGTTTACATGATCGCCTTTTCTTTTTCTTCTTTCTGTTTATTTTAAATGTGTGCACTGCGTAGTATCAATAGTTTCATCCAGTAATCTTAAAAGGAAGCTTCTTTAATCAATTTGCGTAGTCTGAAGGCATTTTGTGTAGCTATATATTTGCGCACAGTGGAGGAAGTGGCCCAACTGACATTTGTTTCCTGAACCGATTTGAAAAATATTGTGGTCGACTAATACTGCACAGAAGCAGCTTTCACTTCTTTTTTTTGTTGTTGTTGTTGTAAAGAAGCACAAATATAGTTAAGCTTCGTGTGAAATTGCGTGAACAAATTTGTAACATATACTCATCTGCTATCACAAATATCATTTACATGATATCCACAGTATTATGTATTTCACAGTATGGAAGAACTGTGGGTATGCCAAAATGAGAACATGCCACACTTCTCTCTTTCATACCCACATCTGACTTCTGTGTGGGAGTACGCAGATGAAAATCACCACTTCCTCACCCACCTTTCCTGCTCCCCTTCATAGGCCTCATTCCTGCTGGGCTCCACATCTTGTGGTGAGAGTACTCTTTGTATGTATGTGAGTGCATGCGTGTGCGTTGCCTTTTACAAATTCACGCAGGTGCACCTTGTTTATAGCACAGAGTGTCATATTTAAATTTAACCTTTAGCATTTCCTGAGGTTTTTTTTATTTTTTAGTTTTACGTAGAAAGCATTGTGCACAAAATGTGTCATGAAGAAAGATTAAACTGCTTTGAATGATTACTGATGCTTTTAGTCATTACTGGGGGATTTATTCAGTTGCCAAGATGCAGGTCACACAAACAAGGAAACAAAACAATATCTACATAAAAACAAAAATTAAAGGTTACCAAGACACAAAAGAGAAAACCCCAGGGGAATAAATGAATGAAAGAGGATTAAGATAGTAGAGCAGTAACATCATCCTCAGATCAGACTGAATTTTAAGGGTTAATGAGATCTAAGTAAATCAAAAATGACCCTTGAATGATTTTATATATTACACATAAATAAAGACTCTAGTAATAATAATAACGATAATAATAATAAAACTGATAATTCTGATGTGATTCTTGATTCTCCAAAAACGTTCTTGCGAACTAAGGAGCACACTTTACTCGACAGTGTTGCAGATGACTACATTTATTTGAGCTGTGCTCAGCAACTGCACTGAACATTGTATGAACCTGATTCAGACCAGGTGATGCCTGAATGAGGAGAAAAGACATCATTTATAACACCAAACAATGGGGTTGTTCACAGTGGAGAGTTATTAACTCATTGAAAATGGTAACTACATGGTAACCGAAACACTGTCTAGTGTGAGAAAATAATGTGAAACAGCGCTTATCTGAACTGGTATATAGTTTAATCTGACAAGAACCCACAAACCATATGTTTACATACTGTATCAAACTTTGATGCAACAAGTTCCCAAAGAAACATTCTCACCAGTGCTTGCTCTGTCCTTGACGGCAAATGTTTTTTTTGGTGTTTTTTTTCTATATACATTGTGTTTGTTTGTTTGTTTGGATGGGCAGCACAGTGGTACAGTTGCTAGCATTGCTGCTCCAGGTACTCTGACTGCAACAAAGATATTGTTGCAAGATTAATTAGTTTATTCTCAATAATACACAGGTGTAGATGTAAGTATGTGATGGGGTGGCAGTTCATCTTTAACCCGGTTTAAGCTGAAATAAGCTTCAATCATGGCAACATTAATTTGGAGTGGTTAAGAAATTGGATGGATGGATGGATGGATGGATAGAAGAAACAAATAACCTGCTTGAATTAGGTTGGTTTATTTACTTTTACTCTACTTACGTGATTATATACTTATCAGTGTTACATCATCATCACGGAGGATAACATGGAATAGTCAGAACTGCTTTAATTCTTCATGGCACAGACTCAACAAGTGGCTGAAAACATTCCTCACAGATTTTGGTCCATGTTGACATGATAGCGTCACACAATTACTGCACCTCCATGATGCCAATCTCCTGTTCACTCCAAAGGTGCTGGATTAAGATGTGGTGACTGTGAAGGACATGTGAGTGCAACAAACTCATTGTCATTTTCAAGAAACCAGTTTAGGATCTTTTGACATTCGTGACATGATGCATTATCCTGCTGGAAGCAGCCATCAGAAGATGGGTGCACTGTGGTCATGATAGGATGGACACAGTCGGCAACAACACTCGGGTATGCTGGGGTGTCTAAATGATGTCGTTTGGTACCAAACTGTGACAATAAAATATCCCCCACACTACACCAGCAGCAGCAGCTGGAATCATTGGTATGTGATCCTCACATGATGCTCCTCTGCATATCTTGGTCATAACGAATAGTTATTTGGGTTACTGTTGCCTTCATATCAGCTCAAAGCTGTCTAACCATTCTCCTCTGAGCTTTTGCATCAACAAAGTTCTTACACCCAGAGAACTGCTGCTCATTTTTTCTCATTTTCGGACCATTCTTTGTAAACCTTAGAGATAGTTGTGTGGGAAAATCCCAGCAGATCAGCTGTTTCTGAAATATACCAGTCTGTTTAACAACCATCACACATTCAAAGCCACATAAATCACCTTTCTTCCCCATTCTGACGCTTGGTTTGAACTCTCGCCGGCTGTCTTGACCATGTCTACATCTCTAAATCCACAGAGTTGCCGTCACATCATTGGCTGATTAGAATTTTGAACTAACAATAAGAACAGGTGTACCCAATAAAGTGAAAGTTGATTATAATATAATCTAAAATCATATATTATTTAAATCACTTAATTGAAGGGGTGCATATTTTCCTACATTAATTGCAACACTTCATTTAAATGAAATCACATCACTCATCGTTAAATCCAGCCAAAGATGAAAAGGCTTGTTTGTTTTTCACTACCCTTGTTCTTTCTATTCTTCTTCAGAAGACATAAAATGAAACAGCACAGGACACTTGTTGGTTCTCTCTTAGTTGCTGTGTGTTGATCTTGCAGTACTGTGCAAAAGTCTTAAGCCACCCCTCATTTCTTTATATTTTGCTTGTAATACGGGGAATAAGCACAGTGACTTATCGAAATGCGCATACATTCATGGAAATACAGTATATGAGGCAAAAACTGAGTTTTCAGAAAGCTTGAAAGTCATGGTGCGACCACCTTTATTCAGCTTTATACGGCCTCATGATTTCTTTCAGTAGCCTTCAGGAACAGTTCTCTAGGCTTCTTGAAGGACATTCAAAGCTCTTCTTTGGATGTTGGCTGCCTTTTGCTCTGTTCTCTATCAGCATGATCCTACACTGCTTCAGTGTTGAGATCCGGGTTCTGATAGTGTTCCACAGTGTGTTTTCCATTGGATGCCTTCACTGCACTGGCAGCATTTTTTTTTCTTATGTTTCAAATTTAATTTTAGTTGAATCTTTCAGAGATGACACACATATATTTTAATGGATTTCCAGTTCATTTTCATTTCATTTTCAAACTTTATTATGTATCTCCCTGAATTCCATGCAATTTGCTGTACACTCTGCATGCACATATGGCAACTTCATGCTCTTTAAGGACTTTTGTTTCCAGCACGGGCTCTGAATTGACAGTCTGAATTTCTATCATTTTTTTTGCAGGGAAAAGAGCTGTAAAGACATTGCTGCCATCCTGTGACTTATCTACGTTATGACGCAAGTGCTACAAACTGAGTGTATTGTGTGCGAGGCTTTGAACTACTCATGACTTTTTTCCCCCCATCACTGCTCATCTGAATCCCTCCACCTGCAGTGCATTCCACTTGCCAGAAGAGGGCGCTGCTCCTGAATGAATGTTCACGATCTCACAGACAGAATTGGATGAGCGGCCAAATACTTCTTAAGCAGTTGCGGCGTGACAAGCAAGATGTAGGAACTGCGAGAGCACAGTCATTCCAACATACCCTCTGCTCTGCGAATTATGATATCAGAGCCATTATCATATTGCATAAAGCTGCTGTCGTCACATGAGGCCTGTGGCCCACAGGCCATTTCATTGCTATTAGGTTTAAATGCTGTAAATTTCTTTAAACGTGCCAAGGGGTGAGTTTGAAGTATATCCCATACTTCAAAGCTGCTTAGAACCGTGGGACACGTTCTTAGGCATTTAGCCGCTTTGAATAAAATACGTTTTGAATGAAGAGGGAAAAGGAAATTTAATACAAACCAGCAGGATCAACAAAAAAACAAAGAAAAACAGTTTTTGTCCCATAACTGAACTGAAAGTAAACTCTCAAATATAAAATCAGATTATATAAAATACCAGTTATTTTCATGGGATCATTGTGTTACTGAGTTGTCTTTTTCTTTTCGGTACTAAGACAAACAGCCACAGTAGTTTCCTGTTGCTGTCGCAATATACACTAAACCACATGCCAAACACCTTTTGAAAGACTGCCATCAAAGTAGTGATAAATTATTCCATACAGTTTTACACCAGTTTGTGGGAACAAAAGAAAAAACCCTTGTAGTGAGTGAAGCAGCCAATCCAGTATGTGGCATTGGTGAAGCATGGCAGACATGCACAGGTTTGTTTTTTCATATTTAACAAGGGTAGAATCCTCTGATATCTAAGATTTTATTAATATAAGAAAAAAAAAGCTATATGATCAAATAATAACAATATCAACAGTTCTGAACTGGTCATCAACCTTTTGAATGCACAGAAAAGCAGCATGGGAATTACGCCACTGGCTGCATGCTGCAATAGACTTTCAGTGTTCGGCCACAGCGAAGAAGTTTATGTTTCATAACATGTGACTTGGAGGAAATCTCCTTCAACATGCACAGGATGTACAGAAGTTGAAAGTATCAGAAAAAAAATGACCAGTTTCTGAGTTTCTGAGTCTTTTGTTTCATGCAATTGTTTTTGCTATTACAAAACCTACCTGATATCTTATTTATGAAAAAAAACAAACCCAACCTTTACAAGAACAGCGTGTTAAACCATTAATAGTCACTTAGCCTTTGCACTTGCCCTCAGTGTGTACTATGAATAGCAACTGTAGCTTTTTGTCTGTCATCGACGGGTGTGATCTGGCCTGTCCTGTGAGTCAGACCCACAAGGACAGGCCATGAGGAAGTTAACTGCTTCCTCTCTCGCTCACTACCAGACTTGTTTTGAAGGAAGAAAGTTTGCGGTCAAAAAGAAAAGACAAATTTTTACAAATATTTCTATTTGGCACCCTTTAAGAAGCCAGAAGGTGCTGCATATAATAGATGTTCTTGTGCTATAGCTTTTTTTTTTTTTTGCAGCTGAAAAGGTCAGAACATCAGATTTAAGTCCTCCCACTCCTGAAAAAACAAAGAATTAAATGATTGAATGGAAAAAAGAAAAGGTGCAGAGAAAAAAACAACACTTTGTGCTCAGCACCTATGCTTTTGCTATCATAGTGCACATCCTGCAGCTGTACACATTCTCACTGAAAGCAATATCCTAAAGGGCGGTGGTGATTTAAAGGTGTGAAAACCACAGGATCACTGTTGTTAGGTCTACCATTAGAGAGCTCTAATTCGAACCCGGTAAGAAATACTTTTGACTTGCAATTACATTTGCTTTATGCTTTCAGAAAATCTATCAGCGCAGGTGTGTCGCATAATTTTTTTTTCTCTCTTTCTAAGTAATATATCAAAGCATAACCACATAATACAGTTAAGCTAGTCTCTGATCTCTTACCAAAAGCATATTTGTGATTTCCACATTGCCTATATTTGCCTGTGGAGGGGGGGGGGATTCTTTACTTCGTTTGCATTGTCTCAGATCTGAAGTGTGGTTTGTCATTTCTGAAAGTGAGCCTGAGCTAATAACATCAAAGCCTTGGCATGTTTGGAGCAAAGGGGAAGTTCCTCATTCAGATGTCACTCATTTGTATAGTCTAAGGGGAAACTGATCAGAAGCAGAGGAATGAGCATGAACTGAATTAAGGATTATCTGAGAGAAGGGGGGGGAGTCTGGTTTGTCATAAATGGAAAAAAAAAAATCAAATCAAAATGCTGACCATCTTATTTTTTTATACCTGAAGCCACATCCTCCCGTGGGTACACACATGGGCATAGCATGCATGTGAAACCTTTTTTTTTTCTTCCTCACGTCAAAGTCACAGATGTCTCACTCGCTCACATTTTTATAAACCACCAATGCCAAATGCAATGATTTGCTATATTCTGATGTCACATGAGCGGCACCGGGCACATCAGTGGGTGTCTCAAAGGTGTTCGTGTGCCAGGCAGAAAGTTTGAAAAAGTTGAGGTTAAGCGAGAAAGGGGAGCGACGCAGGCAAAAAGAGAGCAAAAGAAACAGAAAGAGAGAGAGAGAGACAGAGGGAGAGCTAGAACAGGATATTTTGTCACCATGGTTACTGTCATAAGATACCAATCTTGATTACTCTGTGTCATGTTATTTTCACTCAGGGCAGTGTGGCGGCAATGCACTCAGGGCAGCTCTAATGATTGAGAAACTTTCAGCAAAAATTTGAACGCCTGTTGAATCAATGTGACTTCATATCTGAAGAGCAACATATTCCCTCTGTGAGGTAAGCTTCTTCTTCTTCTTCTTCTTCTTCTTCTTCTTCTTTTCCAAACTGGATTTTTTTTTCTTTATTGGGTAAGGGTGAGCATTGTGTGCCTTTTGACTAACTTAAATCTACTTCAGATGACAGTTTAGCTCAGAATGGATTTATTGTGTGAAAACACTTCGTAGACTAGAGTCACACGTACTGCACGCGAAAACGTCTCACACTTATGCAGAAAGAATAAGAAATTGGCTAAAATAAGTGTGTTTTTGAGTAGTTTGCAACAATACCCGTACAATCGTTATCCTCCCTTCTTTCTGGAAGTTCAGGAAAACAAAAATACACAGTCACGCTATCCACTGTCTTAAGATACTCACGCGCGCACACACAACACACACACAAAAATTGGCTTTCAAAGTTGTGAATTCCTGCAGCAGCTTTGTTAAAGCATTTAAGCAGTTATTGTGTGTTTTCCCAAAATGCCGTTCAGCTGCATTAGTAGCATTAGGAAACATGTCCCTCTACTGCACCATGTTGATGAGCAGATAGCAGCAGTCAGGGCATGTTATAAGATTGTGTAACATAATGTGACACTCCAACTGCCCGGCATTTAAGAGCAGACCACCATGGGGAAACTAACTTCCTCATATACAAGGCCAACCAGTAACACCACTTTTTTTTTTTTATGTGTGTTATTCATGTGAGAGTGCTGCAGCTGCGTTGAGAATGGCCGTTATGTAGAAGCATTGTTCACTGACTTCCTTGTTCACTTTTAGCGGCACACATGATGCCAGACACGTCCTGTGAGTCAGAAATTTAAACTGGGGGCTGTTAAGAGTATGGAAATGAATGTGAGTTATACTATGTTCCAGGTAGTCACTTTTGATACGTAGAAATATAAAAGCAAATTCTCGTGTGACGAGAAAATGTACTCAGAATATTAAAATTCTAACGAGGGCACTAGTTTGTTAAAACAGCAAACTGTAACTGTGTGTTTAACTGAAAACTGAGAAGCGTAACACACACCGATTAAAGTTAAAACATCTTCATGTCCTCCTCGTGTCAACAAAAAAACCCACCTGAGTGAGGCATAAACACACAACTTTTGGAGGTGTTCTTTGTACGACGCAGCGTGATGTCGGCTCAGCATCCCGTGGATCCTCTGGGTTGACTGGACTGTGATCTGGGGTGTTTGAACGCCAAGGGATTGTTTATTGGCTGCTTAAACTGCCAAAGGTTTTAGGGTCATGGTGCGCTTCACTGTAACATCAACATGAAAAACAGGATTCACGGTTTTCCCGGCAGAAACATTCTATAATAACAAGACATTCCAGGTACCCCACTTCACCAATCTGTGCTTGTTAGTGCTTCACAGTTCCAGTCCGTTACCCGTGCATGTCAGATCTGAGCTGCATCTTTTATCAAATCTCAAACCACAAGATGGCACTACACACCAAAAATCCACACGGGCTGGATAGCAGGTTATTTTCCAGAGTTAACTCATTGTTAACTCAGCCAGAGATCAGATCAGAGGTTTTTGGGGTTTTTTTTGTTGTTGTTGTTTTTTTTTAATTGCATGAAGCACAAAATTATTTATTTGCTTGTTTTGGCTGGATTTGGCAGCTTGCCACATAAAACCACAATTTTTTTTTTCAGTCAAATTTTGCAATTTGTTATAGTTCAGAAACCAAACATAATTTCATTCACTGAGCAATACACACACACAACGATGATTTTGTGGATTATGAGGAAACGGACTTACGAGATATACTGTAAGTTCTTTTACTTCCCTTTCGAAAGCACTGTCTTGTATTTGTAACCCTCCGTGCCTTCTCACACCAGCATTGCACTTGAGAAAAGTTTCAGTTCATCATAAAGAGTCTCAGCAGTTCTGTCTGTTGTTTTTTTTTTTCCTTTAATTTGATGCATATAGAAAAATAAAGACTGGATGAGAATGCAAAGTAACAGATTATTGCCTGAGTTTAAACAATGTTTTGATTACATTTTTTTCCTTTTTGCAGATACTCTTTCCTAAATAAAGTTAAGATGGCTTTGACCACAGACTCCAACAGTACCAGCAACTGTAGCACCCTGTACGATCATCGAAAGTACGCCAGCGTCCTCATGCCTCTTTTCTACAGCATTGTGTTCTTTGTAGGACTGTTTGGGAACTGCCTTGCCCTCCATGTCATCCGTCCCAATCTGAAGAAGATCAACTCCACCACCCTGTACTCTCTCAACCTGGTCATATCCGACATCCTCTTCACCCTCTCTCTGCCTTTGAGGATTGTCTACTATGCTCTGGGTTTCCACTGGCCTATGACAGAGGCTCTGTGCAAGATCTCAGGCCTTATCTTCTATATCAACACCTATGCTGGAGTCAACTTCATGACCTGCCTCAGCATTGACCGTTTCATCGCTGTGGTGTTGCCTCTGCGTTTTGCCCGACTCAGGAAAGTCAGTAACGTGCGCTACATTTGTATTGGTGTGTGGCTGCTGGTCCTGGCCCAAACACTCCCCCTGCTTAACATGAAAATGACCAACCAAGAACCGGATGGCTACATCACCTGCATGGAATACCCCAACCTTGATCATGTTCCACATATTGCCACCATACTGATTGGTGCAGTTTTCCTGGGCTATGTTATCCCTTTGGTCACGATCCTGGTGTCTTATTCCGTCTTGTGCTCCAAGCTCCACTTAACAGCCAAAACCAACCATTTAACAGAAAAGTCCGGCAGGAGCCGCAAGGCCATTGGAGTGATTTGCTGCGTGTCCATTGTGTTTATCGTCTGCTTCAGCCCCTATCACATCGACCTCCTGCAGTACATGATCCGCAAGCTGGTATTGAAACCCGACTGCAGCCACCTCACAGCCTTTCAGGTGTCGCTGCACATCACCGTGTGTCTCATGAACCTCAACTCCTGCTTGGACCCATTTATCTATTTCTTTGCCTGTAAGGGCTACAAGAGAAAGCTCCTTAAACTCCTGAGGATGCAGGTCAGCATGTCCTTCTCCAGTGCAGTGAGGATGTCACCTGATGGTTCCTCCAAGGACTTTCTTGATGGTAACAAGATACAATTCAACAGCTCAACTATGGGTACAGTCACAGAACAGAATAGAAGATCCCAATATCATGACTAATCTGAAGAATTAAAGGAAGGAAGAGATGCACAGAATAAGAGGAACCTTTTTTTTTTTTTTTTTCTCTCAGGGTTGCTTTTGTCGCAGATAGTTCCTCAAATAGTTCCAGGTTGACTTTTACATTATGAAGAATGCCCAGCATCTGTGTACACTGGAATCAATTGATTATTTTCCACAAGTGAAGGTTCTCAAGGAACATTTACGAAATAGCTGAGACTTTGAGAAGGAATCTGTTGCGGAACAAATACAGAGAATGGGAGGAAGCCACAGTACCCAGAGAGAACCCACACAGGCACAGGGAGAACATGCAAACACGAAAGGCCCCGGCCTGGATTCCAACCAGGGCCTCCTTGCTGTGAGGCAATGTTGCAAACAACCATTTACATATTTCCTCCTTAATTTTAATGAACTGTTCAGGAAAGCAGAGATTATTGCAGCTGCGTAAAGAACACGTTTTTTCTAGAGAAGCATGCACACATCCTGTATGTGGTGCCGGCTGGAGGTTGACAGTCGAATGAGCATCGAACGTAACTTCCGCTTGAAGTGAAAAAATAGTGAATGTTTAAGAAGTGTGAGAGGAGTTAAAGTCCAGCAAACCGCACTCTCACTTGGAACAACAATTTCCTAAAGGACTTTCTGACCGAGCGGCAACCTCGGGTCAGACCTGGCCCTCACAGTGATGCTTCTACGAACTGAAAAGTATGGCAGCAATTGATCTGTTACAAGTGTCATTTTCAAATAGAATCACACTTCAAGTGTAAATTTTCCCCCTAAGTTTCAGTTCAGTTTTCAGGTGTGATAGTTCAGGGAAATTTTCATGGTTACAACAGTCTGCCAGCCTTCAATGTTTGCAAAAGCACCATATTTAATATTTGTCTGGATAATGATGTATTTTCATTCGGTAACTTTTAGATGCAGCTGTTTTTGTGTGTGTGTGTTTTTTTTTAATTTAAAGAAGACCTTTGCAATGATATTCACACATATTAACATCTTTATTACTTTAATTCTTCTGGATATGTTTAGATAGTCATTGTTTTCTGTCTGTGCAACAGTTTCGAGTATGTCCCATCAGCAATTTCGCGTGTGTCTTGTTGGAGTTTATGGTCTATATTTTTAGCTTTTAGCCCTCTGTAACTGCACATGTGTGGACCACATGCACCAGTTACCACACAGAAAAGCCACAGGGACAACAGTCACAAAGCTGTGTGCCATTTTCAGCCTAATATTTAAAAAAAAAGGATGCTAACGCGAGATACCAGAAACACACTGCGCTGCCTGAAAATCTGCAGCGATACGGCTCAAAATCATTCCACTGTGGGGCTTACTGTGGCTTTCCACTCCTCCTCACTTTCCCGTCATGCCTCTCAGTTTCTGTCACAAACAGAAAATGAAAAATATGTAGCTTTTGAGAGATTTGAGATATCCATCTCAAAGTCCCAAACATGCAGTACTCTCTAAAAAAAAAAAAAAAACACAGAAAAAAGAAAAACTGGGGGATTAGAAATGTCTAAATGCAGGCAGTGCAATAAGGAACTTGAACCATTATCAGACATCTCTGGAATTACCTGAAGAGACAGTAGCTACTGAGAAAACCTAAACCTGCAGAAAACTGTAGCAATGTGTTAAAATGCTTCAAATAACTAACCGGCCAAAGCACCAGTGTCTAAAATGTACAGGTTGTCACTCCAAATACTGATGTGCTTTTCTTTTTCTTTTTTATTGCATTTTGTATACGATAATTGGTGAATAAAAACTCTTCACTGCATTGTTTTTTTTGGGAGCAATTTTCAGTTTAATGCTTAACACATTTATGCAGTACTGTACATAATAAATGGCTTATATTAATTATGAATACGGGTCTAGATATCGCTGAGATTTTTTTTACAGTTATTAAATCAGCTTCTCGCTAGAGGCAAACGGTTACTCTGTTTATAGCGAGCGGGTAATCTGTGTCACTATCTGTGAATCATTTTCTGTTTCCCATTACCTCACAACACCGAGACCTTCAAGCCTGGCATCTGTCACCAAATTTAAAAACAGACTAATTATCAGTGAGTGCTGTGGGATCTTTAGCATTTTATGAAACATTTTAGGAATTCCTAGTTTCCTGATGATTTCCAAGTGAATTAGAAAGCCATGTGATGGTGTCGGGGCTGGTTACTATTAACCTCAGATCTGCTTCAATCAACCAAGACGTACTTTTATCAGTGCAGCAGCAGATATTTTGTATATTTCAACATGTGAGGCAGGAAAGAATAATAGAATATAACAGAATATTGTACGCGTCCATTATTTAACATTCATGTAAGGATAGGTACTAAACCATCACGCTGACAAACGTACAGTAGTTTGAGTAATGCTCTGGCTGGGTAACCCAAAATCTTGGTCTGAGGTTGCAGAGAAAATGTAGCGGTTTTCTTTTTTAAAAGAGCAGTTCATCTGTGGTGGAAGGTAAACTCTCATCTCTCACATTGCACCCTGCACCCATCTATAAACCGCCGTGACCTTACACCTCTCTGCATAAAGGCCACAGAGCTTCTAGTCAATGTTGGCATCAAAGAGTGAAAATTCTGAGAGCTGGTTTATTTTTTCTGTCTTTGCATTTAGGGAAGGTGCAAACTTTTCATTTCATTTGTGAAGTAGGCTCTGATATGAGTGTGTGCTGTGTGCAACGAGAAAAAAACAACCAGTGTGAAGTTCATCAGCGCTTGGGTGCCAAGACATCGGCAAAACCACTGAGCACCAGATGTGCCACCAGTAAGCAAAGTACAGCGCTGTGTATTATTTGAAATTTGGATCGGTTATTACACAATAATTTTACATAGGAAGAAATGCTTTAGTTGAGTGCCATCAACTAAAAAATACCAAAGGTACACAGAGTACACAACTGTAATCGTGTAGGAGCTCTAAAAATCCACTGAAAAACTTCAAGTCCAGTGTTAGTAGCTGTAAGTGGGCATATGTGAGGCACCAAACATTTGCATCTACATATTATAACACAAATGTGTGTCGTTTCCTGTATAACGTGATGTGGCAGATTAAACTAGTTTCCTCATTTTTTTTTACAGACTCAGATAAAGTGTTTGGTCTGTTATTTCTCAATGATTTTATTCACATATATATATATATATATACACATACTTGTGTATCATATTTGGTGAGTGAGTTTTTGAGACCTCTACGTCATCAGCGTGATTTGTTTTTCCAGAAAACCCCCTGAATAATTTCTCAGTTTAAACTGTTTGCTCGTTCTTTTTTTTCTTAGATTCAGATAAAATGAGTTGTTGGGTTATTAAGAAATAATTATAGAAGTCACACTGCCATCATTTATCCATCTACCTAATTTTAACAAACCAATCTGAAGACAGATTTGCTGTGTCAGAGTTCACATTCACATACTGAGAGCAGGGTTCAAAGCCCCCTCTGGATGTAATCTGATCTGTAATCAGTTTGGATCAGCTGTGCCATGTGGAAACCAAACAGTAGACAAAGATTTTAATAATAATAATAATAAAGTTAGCCCATTGCTTTATCTTCTCTGAGTCTACTGGCAGTGAAAGTAATCCAACAGGTAGTAAATATAACTTGGTACAGCTACGTCTGCACTAAACCTGATTTAATCTCTCAGTTGCAGGAAATGTGTTCATTTAGCATTAGTGAAAGCAGGAGCGGAACAAGTAAAACCACAGTTCAAACACCTAAACCTAGACAAAATACTTAGAATGCTATCTGATGGGTAAATGTCATCAGATAGCAGAGTCAGAAATTAATCACATATTTACGTTAACCATCTGTGTCACTCTCATGCATAAATGCAAAACAGCTTTTATGTTTTGGGATTTTACACTGGTGATTACAAAAAGAGATCGCATGCGAAACTCTGATGAGCGCATCTGCTTTGGCTGTCTTTTTTTTTTTTTTTTACATAGGTCTGATTATGTTATCAGAAATCTTTGCATTTACACTCTGTCTCTTATTAATCAGTAATGTGTTTGCGTTTACTTATTAAAGCACATTCATGGCAGTTAAGCGAGACCCACAATAGTATATCAATCTATATTTATTTGCATTGTGGCCTTGTTATATGCGTTATTTTGGACTTTTACCTTCACACATTAAGTTTCACTGAAGCGTGTCCTCTGATGACAGTGTGGTTGCTTTGTTTGCAAATAGCACTGTGTTTCACACATATAATACCCAGCTGCTTTGTTTCCTTCACTTTATATTTCTCAGGGAGGCTGAAAGAAGAACTCAACATAAGGATGAAATCATGGCCATACATGCGTTAGATATAGCTAAATATGGAGGTCGTTTGGTAGGTAGAGCTGTATAAATTGACAGGCAATGGATGGATTGTTAATTAAACTCAAGTGGCAGCATGGTGTTGCAGTGGCTGGCACTGCCTGCTCCACCCAGCCTTCCTGTGTGGACTTTCCATGTTCCCACTGTGGGTTTGTTTCTGAGGAATCCAGCTTCTCCCGCACTCCACAGCACGCACAGTAGGTTAACTGTTTATTTTAAGTGAGCCATAGGTGTGAATTTAAGTGTAAGTGATTGTCTTGCTCTGTGTTGGCCCTGCGGGAGAACGCTGCCGAGTACAGGCCGTATCCTCCCTCTCACCTAGTGATAGCTGGGAGAGGCTCCATCATGAATTATATGAGCTAATCATTAATCATTTTAGAGTTGATGCTATTTTGTCATATGTTTGTGTAATATAAAGTAATTTAATTATATATTGCATGTAATAACAACAACATTCTGATCAAACTGGCACATTTTGTGAACCGTTATGTTTGTTTGTTTGTTTTTTAATCATTACCAAAAGTTACTGTTTAGTGGGCCTGTGGTGAAAACGGGTTTGTAAAGCCTTAAATTTATTAGGGAATTGCCACAGACAAAATCTGATACATTGGTGTAACGCTGTCTTTGATATACCAATATGCACATTGCAAAGACAATTACAGATCACAGGCTGGGTGTTTTGTAGTATTTCTTTTCGGCCTCTAGAGGGCAGTGTAAAACAGCGAAAGGAAGGTGATGATGAGCCAAATGAAACGAGCTTCTCACGGGGGCCATATATCAACTCTTAATGTAGACAGAAGCTACAAAAGAGGATCTATTAATCTTTTTATTGAAATATTACTTTTATGCTTTTACAAAAATGGCATAGTATAAAATAGATAGTTTAAAAAGAGGGGGGGGAGATTGTTGGCATGTGGATATCTGTGTAGAAAAAGTCTAAACTGACTCATTGTTAATTATACAGGTGAATAATTAAACATGTACTATAGATATTCCAATACTGAGGCAACCACATGACAAGTATCAAAGAGAGGAAAACATCACACAGACTGTTGTCATAACAACATATTGCAATGAACACAACGTGCCATCTGGTGTGAGATTTTTTTTTTAAGCAGCACATCAAGAGGACACGCCGATAGATAATTATTTCCCAGGAATAAGAATTAGACTGAATGAGCTGTGATCGAAATATAGTACTCGAAACATCGGCTGACAATAAAAATACGCTCAGCATCAAAGCTGACAAATCTGTATAACACAATTATAAATGTGTATCGGGGCAATACACAAACCCTTTTATGGGAGCCACAAAAGCAGCGGTGAGTGATGGAGACAGAGTTTATTTTAAGCTCTGTGAATCCAGCGGTGAGGACATCGAGTGAAGAAGTTTTGTTTGAGTCAAATGTCCCAATTCATAGTTTTTAACCAACTTTACACACACATTAATCTAGACGCATTAATCTATATTCAATCCAGGTCCACACTGACCTTGAGCGTTTCACCTGAGCTATGTGCTTTGCATCCATTAAGCTCGATGTGGTGTAAAACCATCTCCCAGCATCAGCGTCAGGTGTCTATTACCACCGTCTTATTTCCTGTTTATATGGCAACTGCCTCAACATCCTGTTTTTAATTACTTCTCTCCAGCAGCAGATGCTTCTCGCAGCAACCTGCTGTGGATTACTCCCCTGAGAACTAATGTGCTGTGACAGACCCCACTTTTCCAATCAATAACTCGCCCTAAATCTGCCATCTCTCTGCCTGCCAAACACACTCCCACTTCTAATGGCACATCATTTTCTTTAAGGGGGTGTAATTGCAGACTGTGGAAAGCTGTAGCCCTTTCTGTTCCAACCACGCAGACAGTGCAAAGGAATCTAAAAGAGCAGAAACTATTGCACACGGGCGACACAGGAAGTGAAGGGGGCTTTACAGCCTCTTGTCTCGCCACCATTTCAGTCAGATTCAAAGAGAAAGTATTCACTTCCTTGTTTTGGCAGTGAGAGCTGGGTATTCTGACATCTTCACGAGCTCCCGGTGGCTTCATTAACCTGTTGGTGTGAGTTTGTCAAGATGTTTGTTTGATTTTTGTGGTAAGTGCAGTCTTTTATTGCCCAGGTAACGCTTCCTGATCTGATTCACTCTTAAGTTGGGAGCTTTGTAATATTGACAGACGTGTTTTATGGCTGCTTTTTATGTGTCTGCTAGTGATACCCAAAACTGATTTACATGATATGTGTCTGATTTTATATATATATATATATATATATATATATATATATATATATATATATATATATATATATATATATATATATAAAATGGCACATTTAGATTACTATAGGATGTCTAGATACCCCATGGCTGTGCTTACATAAAATGAAGAGTACAGTAGAGTACAGTAGAAATGGCTGACTGTTAAGCAATACGTAACTGAACGAAGCACAAGGACATAAC
>JAMQGT020008646.1:0-12883 GCA_024447675.2 Pterophyllum scalare | reverse complement strand
ATATCATCTTACTTGGTTCCATTCTTAGGTATTCAGTAGAGAAAATGCTTAGCTAGAGCTTTTATGAATTTGGACAGTGTCTGCATTACTATTGTAATGCTGCTTTCTCTTGCAGAAGTGGTAAGTGTGCATTTAGGGCTCAGTGCATAATGAATTTGGATGGGACATCTGTAGCCTTTGTTTCAGTTTGCCTCTTGACAATCTCCTGCCTCCCTGCTGCTGTTTTTTTGCCAATGCGACATTTTGGACAGTGCTTAGTTTGGCAACATTGCATGCCTGCTGAGCGAGCTGTTTGGTTCAGAGCTGTGTATTACCCGAGAGATTTCAGACAATCGCGCTCAAATCCACATTATTTAGTGCACATATCTACATCTCAACTCAAAATAAAGTTTATGATTGGAAATGAGCCCACGGGCTGTAATTTTATTAAACTAATGTTATCTACATTTCTCACAGAGTGGTTTACTGACCTGAATCGCTGAGCATTTTCAGAGATAACATAAAGGTCTTGTGAAAATGCTGTTTGTAAAGTAGAAAGCGCAAACCCAATTAAGCCATACACGTGGATAATTTGAATTCTTGCACTCATTTAAAATTAAGAAATTATTTTCTCGCTTCAATCTGTGTTTGTTTCTCCCCGTGAAATGCAAATACAGTCTTACACACTTGTACCACTTGAAGTTTAAAATGATGTGAAAATACCCTGAGGTTAGATAGTCCTTCCATGATGTCATTACATTAAAAATTAAATTATTATGTAACTATTGAGAATTCACTGTACTCTGTATTCTAGCAAAAAAGAAACAGAAAACGAAGTTGACAAAGCAATATGGGACAGTAGCTTTGCAAGGCTGAAGATAAAATCTTCCATTCTTAAACTGTATAATATCTGTTGTTTCTGTCTGGTATGTTTAGGTGGTGGGTGGAGGAAAGACACAGCCCAGTACTGGATCCCAGAGGGGCCATCAGTGTGGTAAGGACCCTTGAGACGAAGGAGGGTGCATGGAGGGTTCAAAGCCTGTAAAACCAGGGTCTTCAGCCTGCCTCTGGTTGGGGCTGGTCTCCGTGGCTGTAGCCTTTCTTTGCGCAGAGGCCCGGACCACTCCGAGCCCTCTGCTCAGCCCAAGCAATGGCACCTGCAAAGGGAACACAAAGTGTCAAACAGGGATTATCCTGCCCATCTGGTATCCCGAGGATCCTTCCATGGGAGACAAGATTGCACGGGTCATTGTCTATTTCGTGGCACTGATCTACATGTTCCTTGGAGTATCCATCATTGCCGACCGTTTTATGGCCGCCATTGAGGTCATCACCTCCCAGGAGAGAGAAATTGTTATTAAAAGGCCCAATGGGGAAACAACCACCACCACAATCCGTGTGTGGAATGAAACGGTCTCCAACCTTACTCTCATGGCCTTGGGCTCATCAGCTCCTGAGATCCTCCTTTCTGTAATTGAGGTTTGTGGACATGACTTCAAATCTGGTGAGCTCGGACCCTCCACAATCGTTGGCAGCGCAGCTTTCAATATGTTTGTCATCATTGGCCTCTGCGTGTCTGTTATTCCCCAAGGTGAGGTACGCAAAGTCAAGCACCTCAGAGTGTTCTTTGTCACTGCAGGCTGGAGTATCTTTGCCTATATCTGGCTCTACATGATCCTGGCTGTGTTTTCTCCCAACGAAGTCCAGGTCTGGGAGGGTCTAGTCACACTGGCCTTCTTCCCCATATGTGTACTCCTTGCATGGGTGGCAGACAGACGACTGCTCTTCTATAAGTTCATGCACAAGAAGTATCGTGCTGAAAAACACAGGGGCGTCATCATTGAGACCGAGACTGAACGCTCCAAGGGGATTGAAATGGACGGCAAGATGGTTAACTCTCACTTCATGGACGGAGGTGCAACCAGCAATCTGATTGGTCTGATTGAGAGCAAAGAGGTAGACGAGTCAAGACGTGATATGATTCGCATCTTGAAAGACCTGAAGCAGAAGCACCCGGAGAAAGAGTTGGATCAGCTGGTTGAGATGGCCAACTACTACGGCTCTCTCGCACCAGCAAAAGAGCCGTGCCTTTTACCGCATTCAGGCTACGCGCATGATGACAGGTGCTGGAAATATCCTGAAGAAACATGTAGCAGAACAGGCGAAAAAGAGTGCGAGTGTGCAGGAGGTGCATGTGGAGGAACCAGAAGAGTATGTTTCCCGGATTGCTTTTGAGCCTGCTGTCTACCAGTGCCTCGAGAACTGCGGGGCCGTTATTCTGACCATCACTAGAAAGGGAGGTGACATCAATAAGACTATCTACGTGGATTATAAGACAGAGGATGGCTCGGCTAATGCAGGGGCAGACTATGAGTTCACGGAGGGTACGGTAGTGTTCAAACCAGGGGAGATGATCAAGGAAATAAGCATTGGCATCATAGATGACGACATCTTTGAAGAGGATGAGCACTTCTTTGTGCGTCTCAGTAATCTGCGTGTTTTGGAAACTGAGGATGAAGTGTTGTCCCCCAACAGTCTCCCATATCCAAAGGCTGTGTTGGGGTTCCCCACTGTGGCCACTGTGACCATTCTGGATGACGATCATTCGGGCATCTTCACCTTTGAGAGTAACTCAATCCATGTCAGTGAGAGCATTGGTATCATGGAAGTCAAAGTGCTGAGGACTTCTGGAGCAAGGGGGACAGTCATCGTGCCTTATCGCACTGTAGAGGGACTCGCCAAAGGAGGAGGAGAGGACTTTGAGGACACATACGGAGAGCTTGAGTTCAAAAATGATGAAACCTGGTAAGGCAGCAACATTTTCTCTTTGTGGTTTGTGTGTGTGTGTGTGTGGGGGGGGGGGCAGTTGCTTTTTCTTAGTGTGTTCTTGGTATTTTTATAGGTTATTGTCTGATTTTAACTGTGTAAGCTTATTCACAGTGAAATGCATTCAGGAGTCATGGAAAGTTTGGGTTAGCCTCAGCTTGGAACCACTAATTTGTGTTCTGTTTTTGCAGTTTGATGTTGGTATACCGCTCTAGAAATAGTAGAGTATATATGATAGCTTCAAAGATATTCAACAGTCTGTCAGAAACTCATCACATTCAGCATTTGCTTTGAACAAAGATATTGTCTTCTTCGCCTGTTGACATCATTTAGTTTGGAGCATACTTTGACAGCCTGTTCAGTGCAGTGTGCACACATCACTCTGTGAACTTTAAATGCTTTTTTCTTTACATGGTTAGACGATGTATCCTCTCATCTGAGCGTGCACTCTATATCCTCTTGTTTTCCTGTCAGGAGATTTTGCTGTCATCAGAGTGCTTTGGTAGCAATCCTGCATGTGTCACATGCAATAGGGATTCAACTTTTGGATTCGTCACACAACCGTGGAAACAGGAAGTCCTTAAGTAACCCCCCACCCCCACCCCGAAGCTTCTCTAATCCTTTCTGCTTTTGTTTTGCCACACTCTGGGATTTGTTCTTTTCATTCTTTTTTTTTTTTTTATTGCTTCTGTGTCTCTCCATGTCAACAAACATGAATGGAAACAGATATTAAAAGAGAAAATTAAATCTTCAGCATTGTTTTAGATTAGCAGGTAGACTGTGGCATGATGAGACATGGTGATGCAAGTCCTCCTCGAGGCAGCCATGAATAAAAAAACCCTTGAATTTAGGTAGTACGCTTATGTAAATTGTGTGTGTTATGTAGCCTTGTCAGCTGTACCATCTGTGTACAATATTGCCGAAAAAACCAGACTTACAAATGAGTGGGCATTTTTGGCGTTTGTTTTGCAATAACAACAATATATTATACTGTAGCAGAAATTTTATCAGGGCCATAAATTGTATGACACTTCTGTATTTTTATTTTTTTTTAGATATATATAAAGCATTTCTCCAGGATACTGGCTTGTAAACAAAACTGTGGCTCTTAAAAAATATTGATTTGTTTATTTCACAGCTTGCATCCGCTTGCTTCTCACATATTGGTCTACAGGCACTGAATCAAAGTGACATGCCTATGTGACATTCCCGTCCGCCACAATCAGGACCCTCTCAGCATGCTGTGGCTGACTGGCAGGGTCTGTGCTCAAGGGTGTGGGTTCCCCGAGGGCTGAGGCAGCCCAGGAGACCGGAGGGGGAGTGGAGAGTGTTGGGGTGATCAGCATGCTCTTGGGGCCTGTTGAGATCTCAGGCTTTTGCTTGATTTATGTGAGAGATGCTTTTTTGGAGCTGTGCTTGAAGGCTGCTAAGGGAGTAAAAGGGAGAGATGTGGAGAGAGACTGCTGCGATGTTGTCGGCATTGTGAGGGAATGCTAGCGTATCGATCTGCTCATTGTGTTGAGCATCACGCTGTGAGCTTCTTACAGTGCAGCAAAGCTCCAATGTGAGTGCATGACACTAGAAATTTATATAGACTAGTCATGTGTTAGAAGTAGAATTATTAAACACTTCTTTAAAACAGTACAAACCATGTTGTAGAAGCAGTCAGGCCATTTTCCTCATTATATATGCCAAATATTAAAGCTCACAATGCAAACAGCCTGGAGAAAGAGAGAATTTGTATAGCCTGCAAGCTTGGCTTAGTAGTGCAACAAAATCAAAGGCTGTATTTGCAAAAATTGCCAGTTTGTTCATTTAAACTTGTTTTAGTTCTTGGGTCACATGCAGCCCAATTTAAGGTCAAGTTGGCCTGGCAGGTAAAGCCAACACATAATAACTTGTATTATGTCTCAGTTTTTCCATATGTACTCCTGGTATATCTGCAATGCAATTTGCAGAACACTGTGACTCTACAAAGGGATGTATTCAGGGCTTTTTCCAGGTCTGATCTGATACTGATACCTGGGTTGTGTACACAGTATTAGTATTAATTATTATATTAGATTATAATATTAATAATCTGTATTCCTCACTGTGATGAAGCGACCGCAAATCATTCTTAAAAAGCACAGATAGATAGATAGATAGATAGATAGATAGATAGATAGATAGATAGATAGATAGATAGATAGATAGATAGATAGATAGATAGATAGATAGATAGATAGATACCTTATTGATCCCGGAGGAAATTAGGGCAGGTGTGGAGCTGACAAGTGGCAGCTGAAGTGAAATAATATTATATCCTGTTGACAACACCTTATGCTGCTATAAATAGTGTAATAAAAGCTCACCAAGTGTTACACTGAACCAAGGTTCTTCTCAGATTGAGTGTACGAAGAGTGAAAGTAAACAAGACTGAGAGAGAGAACACATCCTGTTGCTGGATCTTTTCATTCATGTCAGCTCACTTTGACCACAGTTTGCAGTGAAGTGAAAAATCTTTGCAAACATACAGATAGAAGCTGTTGGAGGAGCAGCATGAAATACCTCCAAACTGCTGTCCCTCTGCTGTTAGCTTCCTCCATGCTGCATTAACTCTGCCAATAGCTCCTGCTGTCCAGTGATGAAGTAAACACAGAACAGCATAAAACTGAACTGAATGGATTGGCCCTTTGTCACTGGTATCCGACCCACCTTTTTGGGTGAGTATTGGACCAATAGTCTATCCAAATATCAGTTCAGCACTTCCTGACCCAAGAGGATTTTAGAACTCATCAGCAATAGTATTTCACCTCTCTATGATTCAAACAGCTTATTGTGATCCCTTGCAACTTTCCACACATTTTCCTTCCTGTGAACCATTACCAGATCAGAAATCTCACTGCATTTTCTTTTTAATTGGAATTGCTAATGGATTCTCTGCAGTTTCTTCACTTTGCAAAGCCACTCAGTTTGGGTAAATCGGACCTTTTGGCACGCTGCTTTTGGCCCATGGGCCTTATGTTTGGCATCCTCTCTTTCAAGCTCATCTCAAACTAGGAAGGAGCTAAATGAATTGCCAAAACACCTCCTGAAACACAGCCTAAGTATATTATACATGCACCAAAGATGTGAAAATTTGTAACAGTTCTTGGCAATGAATTGAGAAGCAAAGGTTAAGGACAGGGAAAAAAGTCAAGATGTCTCACCTTTGATCCTTTTAGCGAGCTCTAAAATCATATTCTCGCTATTGAATCATTGGTAAATATAAATTCTAACATTTCCAGTGGCAGTGGAAAGAAGAGGCAGTGCATTTTAAGAAAGGAAGTATGTGGTACTTAATGAAAACTAAGTAAATGACCAAGAAATTTGTTTTTGTGCAGTCATACAGTCATAATATGCATCAGTCCATACTGAAGTAAAAGCTACAAAATAAGGCTTTTGTTGTGAAGGGACAGCCTGGAACATTGTAGATATTGAACACCATCAATATTGATTAATGTACTAAGTATAAAGTAATGACACATTTTACATGATTTTTCAGTTAAGCAGTTAAAATAATGAAAATTGCCCAAGTGCATCAGCACGCTCCAGTATTAATATGAAAATCTTTGCTTCTCTCTGCAGAGACTATTGGATCTTTTGTAGAATGGCAGACTGCTGTTTCAGAACTCCCAACAAATCTCCCGAAATTTCCATAATTACACTTGGATAGTGATGAATTAGATTCTGTGTGCACCCTTAAAAAAGACAGAGAGGAGCAGTGGAAGTGACAGCTTCATCCAGAAGCATACCAGAAGATTCATGAGAACATTTCCATGTACAAAACAGGGGATGAATGTGTAGAATATTCACTAAAGGCATAATTACACCGATGTTTCTTCTACTGCCTTGAAAGTGCTCCTCAGGGCCATTTTCATGCTCCTGACATGACATTATTTGCCTCCTTTGCATTCACATTCATATGCGACAGAGGAAATATTCAGTTTATTTCCATTTTGCAGGAGTATTCCCTGTTTGGCATGCATATAAAACAGTTACTGATGCTAATTCATTGTTAATTGTGACAACTAAATGAGGGCAGAGTCTAAAGTGCAGGGTATTTTTGACATCTTATAAGACAATTAGATCACATAATGCTTCCACTCTTAAGCTCTTCCTTTTATTCTCCCCATGTTTTATGAGGCATTGCCTTTCAGTCTCCTCTGACACACTTCGGTCCCATTGTTATCAACCAGACTGGAAATTTATTAGAGTCCTAATCTGGAGCTCTGGAATACATCACTTCACTTCTTAGCCAGACAATAATTCTCACAGTTCACATTTATTGGTGCTAGTGAGTCTGCTCCAACCCAACAGGTATGATTCTCATCAAGATAACATAAGCTTCTTATATTATGCCTCTTAAATGGTGGTCAAAGCTATATGATAACTTCTGACTTAAAGAGTACTTCCTAATAATTTAGGCTAATTTAACAGGCAGGTACAGACAAAGGTAGGTACAGACAAAGAAAACACTCAGGTTGAGGCATTGTAACAGGATTTCAGTGACCAGTGGGCATCTACATCCATCATTTACAGCTGCAGCTAACAGTGACAATTTACAGATTTGTGTCACTTTTCTTTTACTAATCAATTAATGGATTACAAAATCTCAGTAAAAACAGTGAAAAGTCTTCCCTGATTAACACTCAGAGCCCAAATGAAGTCCCAATATACTTAATTTACAGCATTAGAACAGCAACATATTATTTGATAAAACATTAGAAACATTATTGAATTATTATTATTTATTAAGCAAAGATCAGTGAATAAGATTGCTGCATTTGTTTTTTTTATTAACTAATTGATTAGGATGCACATAATATGAAATTTTAAGCCAATTAATAAAACACTAAAAATAGTATTTAGTGGACAGCCAGTGCAGGTGCTGGTCTTTTCTGCTTATTTATGTTCTCATTTATATCTCTGCCTAGTGCCAGGGAAACAAAGATTTTTAAAAAAATGTATTTAATTTAAGCCTTTTAAGCCCTAAAGCGACACAAGACTGGCCACTTTCATTGTAAATGTCATCTTAAGTGGATATGAGTTAGGCTGATATATCAGACAGTACCTGTGTGTACGGAAAATTTTAGTTTTCTTTAATTAAAGACCAGGAGAGGGACGACCTGAATGCAATGTAAGGTTTATTAAAGACTTGCGAGCCAGAGCAGTTGCAGGTAAACAACATCAAGGTTGCCTAGGAGAAGTGCTCGGTGAGGCAGTCTCACTGTCCATCTTTTATACACATCAAATGTCTACGTGACATTACATAAGAACTCAAACAGACAATAACAGGATAGAAATGAGGAAGCTCTACTTAGGTGTTTTCCATCATGAACTCTGGATTAATAAATGTTTTTCACTCTTAGTCATTATCAAAACGCTTCATTTTAAGCAAGCATCACATTTCTTAACAACTGATGTCTTCATTAGGTACTGGTTCCTTTCTTCACTCTGCCGAGGCCTCTGTGACCTTTTCTGGCAGACGTTTCCTTTTTTTCATACACACAGGGGCACAGAAAGTTCAACACAATGATACACTTAATACAGTTTTCTTCTTATTCTAATATTACTGTAATAGATTTTTATTCAGTACTTAATCATAAGCAGAGAAATACATTCCTCTTAATCACTATGCTACGTTATATCAAAGCGTGATTATGCATATAGTTAACATAAAAGATTAATACAGTGGTATGCAAAAGTTTGGGCACCCCTGATCATTTTTATGATTTTCCTTTAAAAATCATTGATTGTTTGGATCAGCAGTTTCAGTTAAATATATCATATAGCAGATGAAAACGTTTACTTTCTGTAAATCCTATAAACTTAATTTCACTTCTCAAGTATCACTGTGTTTGTCTGCTATATGATATATTTAACTGAAATTGCTGATCCAAACAATCAATGATTTATGAAGGAAAATCATGAAAATTATCAGGGGTGCCCAAACTTTTGCATACCACTGTATCTAAATTTTCCTAAAACTGTGTTTGGCTGATCAGTACATTCATACTAAAACATGAGAAAGATTTTTCCCTTCTCGGGTTGTGTGAGTGATGTTTCCTGAATGAATGAATATGTTGGAGGATATTAATCAGTATTTTACAGAAAATACCAGAGTAAAGTTGTGCGGCTGAGTAGTAGGGTTGGGTACCTTTTGCATTTGAATAGATACAAGTACCAGTACCTGAAATTCAGTACCAGTTCCCAACAGTACCCTTTTTCAGTACTTTCAGTATTTTCTCTTTAAAAATAGGTATATATTTTTCAACTGAAAAATGTTGTCATTGATTTACATTTTGCACAGCACACATTCAATTCAACTCAATGCAATTTTATTTGTATAGCGCCAAATCACAATGAACAGTAGCCTCAAGGCCCTTTGTATTGTAGGTAAAGACCCTTCAATAATACAGAGAAAACCCAACAGTCAAAACGACTGTCGCCTTAGTCGCTGTTTGACGTTGTCTGTGGTGCTGAAGTTACTGCCACAGTGCTTGCGTACTGCCTGTTTAACAGGATTGTTAAATAGATACTGGTTATGGTTGTATACTAAGGTCTCACTCATACTATCTCACATAAATTTACACACTGATGAGAAATTTCAGCATCATCAAACACAGTGAAAAAGCCCCATTTCACTGATAACAACTTATCAAACTGCCTAATTAATTACCACTCTAGTACTGGTGTAATTTGGATAGTACCCTAAAAAGTACAGAGTTTGGTACCTAATTGGTAGTAATGGTGCACTGTTAAAGTTTCTCACATGACATCATGCACACATTGCTCAAGAGTTGCCCAGTAAGACTTCTCGTACTGGACGTGACCACTGGTTGCTAAGGAAAAATGTGTTTTCCCCAACTGGTTGCCAGTGGTTCCTGGAGGGTTGTGGCCGTCAGTGGATGAAAAATGCTGCACCACAAACGTCCTAGTGGTTGCTTTCGCTGCTAGCAGCTACGGTTGCCTGTAGTTTTTCATCCTTGTTTGCAAATACTTGCTAACTACTTTCCCAGTGGTAGTAACCTTGATAAAGTGAGATGCAAACTAGAAATGGAGGTTAGGCTTCAAAGTAAAGGTTGTGCTTCAGAGCTGGAGGCAACATGTTTCAAAAGTTCCAACCTTTATTGTGAAGGCAGTCTCCATTTCCAGTTTGCACTGCACTTTTCACAGTTTCATTACAGCTCAGAGAGCAGCTGGACAGTGTTTGTAGACAAGTCCACCACTTTCATTCAAACTACGACCGAACCAATATGCTAGTGACCAAAAGAATCAAAAAGAGGTTTTTGGCAACTGGTTGGGGAATACTGTTTTTTCCATAGTGACAGATGGTTGCCAGGGGATCACCAGACCAATCTGTAGACCTGCGTGACTGAGATTCCAGCAAGCACGTCCATGCGACTGCCACCAACCTCCAGTGACCACTCACAACCGACTAAGGAATACAAATTTTTCTCTCACAACTGTTGGTTGTCAGATCAGTGTCCTCATCATCCAATCACATGACTGGCACAGTCCAAAATGAAGTTAAAATCAGATTTGGTTATTGCTCACCTATTTGCCAAACATCAGTTTGGTTGATCAGTTTCAGCAACTATTCTCAAAATAAAGTCCCTGAGTTTGAATAATTATTGAAGAAAAATGGTTACCGGCAGCTCTCCTGACCAGAATATGAACGTGTTTTGGGGAAGTCACCTTAGACTCTTTAATCTCTGATGGAATTTTTTAAAAATAATTCTGTAAATAAATTGGCAAACACCTTTTTGACAAGATGAATAATCAAGAAAATTACTGAAATATTGATTGGTATTAAAAAATATTTTGAGGCCTAAACACTACTCCTTAAAAAACATTGTGACCCCCTCAGATTTATCTTGGGGTGTGCAGTGTGGGTGTTCTTATATTCACCTTGGGAGCCACTGGTATGAAGCTGCTAAGAATAATAAATGCAGGCTTCTGTTTCCTTTGACCCATTAAAGATAACACAGCTGTGAAGTGGAGATGCTCCATCCCCCAGAGAGATGGCTGTTTAACCAGGCACCAATAGATTCATAAACAAATGAGTGGTGTGCAGCAGACAAACCTGAATCACCTAAAGTAATTGCCACTGTTGTTACGCCTCTATGAGCACGACTCTGTGCTTGTAAACCTGCACAATGCAACCCCCAATCCGTTGCTATTTATATATATAAATAGCATTGCACTGGGGGTTGCATTGTGCTCATGATGAGATGAACGCCCACTCCCTCCACCTCCCCCAAATCCCCTCACCCAATCTTTTTTGTTAATATCTATGGAATGTGTTGCTGTAACCCCCTCTGGGTGTCATGACTGACAGAACACATGTCCACACTGATCCTCATCCTGCTGACCACTCAGCTTTTCGTCCTGCCAGCACTTTTCCAGACATCCTGGAATAGACCCATGAGGTTTACCTTACCACCTTGCAGCCAGCACTCTCACACAGCCAGGATCCTCTTCAGCTCAGCTAATCATATTTTACACTGTAGCTAACAGGAGTGGCACCAGCTGCTGTCGCTTATCTGCTTCAAGGCTCAATGTGTTGGCCTTTTGGCTTCATTTGACAGAGGTACGGTGAAGATTTGACAGGAAAGCGGGGAGCCACCCTGGCACCCCGGCACCCCGACAAGGCATTTTCACCCAGAGAACTGCCACTCATTTTCTCTTTTTCAGACCATTTTCTATAAACCATAGAGATGGTTGTGTGGGAAAACCGCAGATAGGTCAGCAGTTTCCGAAATACTCAGACCAGCCCATCTGGCACAAATAACCATGTCACAATCAAAGTTATTTAAATTACTTTAATTCTCCATTCTCGTGCTCAGCTTAAACTTCACCATTGGCTTGACCATTTAGGCATGCAGACATGTATTTAGGCATGTCTGAATGCCTAAATGCAATGAGTTTCTGCCATGTGATTGGTTGATTAGATATTTGGGTTAACGAGCAGTTGAATTGTTGTACCTAACAAAGTGGCCAGTAATGCTAAATATTTCAAGTTGAATACGGTCTTGAGTCAGTAACATAAATGTAAAGATATCTTTTTGTCTTCCACCATAATCAGGTGCAGTAGATTTTATTAACACATACATAAACTGCATCATGTTGTCTTATATAGAGTAAAGTTCGCAGCCCAGTGAGTGGGAGTCCAGATGGATTACGAACCCCGTCGTCAGTACTGACTCCCAGACACAGCTTACAACAACCGTGAGTGCACTTACACACACGCACAGGGATGTGAAAGTGGGTGTCCATTTTAACCCTAAAATTAATCACTGTAGTGTTGTTGAGGAGTGCATGGTTAGTTTAAGTTTATACATAGTTGTAACTAAACAGTGTTTTTAATTAATTCGATTTTACGGTATTTTGTCAGCTCTGCCTACCATTTAAGTTCAAGTGGGAGTTTTCTTTAAAGAGAGCGTTATAGAACATCTCAGATAGCACAGATACTGAACAGAAATCCTAATAATGTTTCATGCATGAATCACTTTGGGTGTATCTGCAGTGATGAGTCTCTTGTGGAGGAGAGCAGGACGTTTGAGAGTCGCTTTCAGAGTTTGCTGCATGACACCATCCAGGAATCGGAGAGCGGCATGGAGGTCTGTAAACACTCACATAACAGCTGCATAGAAGGGTTTATGCCTGTTGTGGTTTTGTTTTTATTATTATTTTAGTAAACATACTTCCCTTTTGTTTTGGTTACAGATGCTGAGGGAGTGGACGTGGCTGCATGGAGCCCAGAATTTCTCCAGTGACCTCTCCTAAACTGTGTCCATCTTTGCCGACATGCAGTACTCTGCTGCCTCTGTGTGGATGGGATGTCAAACGTACATGGGCGGGGGGGTTGTATTCACGTCAGCAATTTGATGAGATTACTAACACCGTACTGGTTTTGTAAAAGTAAAATAATCACTGTTAAGAAAATGATCGGGATTGATGTTCTCTACAGTTCATGAAGTAGGTTGCATAATTTTGACCTTAAATGTATTCAATGTTATAACTGTACATTTTTTCAGGTCAAAGTTCTGAG
>JAMQGT020008644.1:0-32982 GCA_024447675.2 Pterophyllum scalare | reverse complement strand
CAAGATGATGATGGAGGTCTTTGGAGCTGCTCTGTGGGTTGACTATGACTGTTCTCACCATCCTTCCCCTCTGCCTATCTGAGCGTTTTCTTGGCCACTTCGGGCCTTAAGTAGAACTGTGGCTGTGGTCTTCCAGTTCCTCACCATGTTCCTCACAGTGGAACCTGACAGCTGAAATCTCTGAGAGAGCTTTTTGGATCCTTCCCCTAAACCATGATGTTCAACAATCTTTGTCTTCAGCTCATCTGAGGGCTGTTTTGAGGCTCCCATGTTGCCACTCTTCAGAGAAGATGCAAAGAGGAGAAACACTTGCAACTGGCCACCTTAACCCTTTCTCATAATTGGATTCACCTGTGTATGTAGGTCAAGGGTCAATGAGCTTACAAAACAAATGTTGTGTTCCAATAATTAGTGCCAAAGGTATTCAAATCAATAAAACCACAAGGGTGCCCAAACTTATGCACCTGCCTAATTTTGTTTAAATAATTATTTCACACTTTCTGTAAATCCTATAAACTTCATGTCACTTCTCAAATATCTCTGTGTTCCTCTGCTATATGATAGATTTAACTGAAACTGCTGATCCCAACAACCAATGATTTATAAAGGAAAATCATGGAAATTATCAGGGGGGCCCAAACTTTTGCATACCAGTGTATGTGTGCACCACAAGCCGGCAGGCACAAGATCGAAATATGCAAAACGATATTTAAAAAGTGCAGCTGTTCAGGAAATCCCTTTTGCAGAACCAAATTGAAACCTCTGAAACTTTGAAATAATGCAAATGGATTTGTAGAGCATGACAAACATTGTGATATTAACCGGGATGGAAAAAAAACAAGGTTTACGTTTGCTTACTTGGAAAAGTGCCCAAAAAATCTTTTAGCTAAAAGCTGAATTTGATAAACATCACACCAAAATGTAATTCAGAGCAGCCACACCCATTTATTCACACCTTTAACCTTTAGTACTACTTAACGGGAGGATTTATAAACTCACCCCTCGTAATGACTGAACCTTGAAGTTAGATAGATGGACGCCTCTTTCTAGTCCAAGAAGAAAATATATTTATTTCTTGGTGTTGTCTGGCATGAACAATAAACAAACTGTAAACAAATTGGCACCAGATTGGCCTAAAACAGCCATTTTTGGCACTTCTGCATTCTTCTTTTGTCATCCATGGAGGTCTCCCACTTTAGTTCTGACAAATTATTGATAATACACAGAAACTGTCCCTAATAAACCGCTTTATTCATCAATATTATGGCAAAAGTTCACACCAGGCTCCATCTGACGGCTTCGGCTGATTTACTTTGTGGTTCTCGCGTCCTTCTTTTCTGGATAGATTTTTCATTATTATCATTTTTAAATGGTCCGGTGTCAGTGTGGAGTTTGTTCCCGCTCTGCTCTGTGGTCTCTTTTTCAAACGAAGCGCATCGTTAATTATTTTTAGGATCAGCTTGTTTTAGGATCAGAAGCTCCCACAGTGTTGCTAACTGCAGAGACAAGTATGTGGCAAAATGATTCTGGGTCAGTATAGACGCTGCTCTGGGTTCAGACTGAGCTGTGCTTTCGTCCTGATCCTGAGCAGCCTGTTAGGAATGCATCATCTTTAGGTCTATAGATTCTTTAATGTCTAATGAAATCCATTTCTCTCCCACCGTTTCAGGACATTAATCTTTTTAATAACCAGAAGCTGTGGCAGAGAAAGCTGATATAAGGAAGATCCTTCTTGTTCTTAATGGCTTCTGAGTATAATTTCTTTTTTTGTGTGTGTACACATTTCCTCTCTGCCCTCGTGGATGTACTTGGTGAAGTATAATTTAAGAGGTTTTATGTGAAAAACTATATGCTGTCACATAAAGGATTTTCTAAGACTGTCCACCTCTAGAGAACAACAATTAATAGGTCCTTTGTGCGAGCTGTTCTTACTATCTAAACTTACATGAAGGTAAGTAACCTCTATCTGTCATCTGAATCTCTCTATATAAAACCTGCAGTGTTACTGTCACCCGGGTACCTAACCTAGAAAATGAATCTTTATAAAATGTGGTTACATATAAACCAAAGCCGTGGTCTTTTTCTACACATAACCAAGAGAATGAATATGAAACAAATAGATTTAGAAAAAAAAATAGATTGTATCACATGGCAGGGATAAGTGAAATGACTTTTTCCAGGAACATCCACTGCAAGACTGCTCGTTAATGGCCACACTGTCACAAGATGCTTTAAAATGACTGGAAATACCTACAAGGAAAACATTAACAGCTATAATCTTATATTGTTTGGAATAATTTTTTCCTTTTCCCTCAATTGTTTGAGTCTCCCCAAAACACATTTTGTGCAAAATCCTCTCCTAAGGAGTCTGACCTCACTCAAAATATGGCAATTTAAAAAGCAGGTTTAATATATTAAAGCAAGATTATGGACAGTTTTCACAGTCATTCACAGTGTGAAGTCTCGCATGAATGTAAATGTTAAAATCATGATTTTTGCCGCTGCCGTTTTTAGACTTTTGTCGTTGTTGCTGTGGACGTGCTTTCAGTGCCGTGTGTGGCTAATAACAGTGTTGCAGTTAAGCTAGCCATTAGCCATCATGGCATGACTGATCATGATGAGGGATGGATGGATAATATACTGTAAGATTATGTTTCACACTAGCACTGCACTATAACAGAGACAATGCCATGTTAATGTTTCAATTATTAAGTGGTTCACCAGTAAAAAAATTATCATTTTGTGCTTATGAATATCAGACGTGCGAGCAGCAAGGCTGGCACCTGTGCAGGTTAAGTTCTCCTTGACGGTTCAGGAGGACTCTGATTTATTCTGTGCAATAAATGGAAGATGTGCACTTATCAGTGGGATTAGACAGAGCTCAGAGTCGTTCTTAAATAAATGGTAATTTCAGGGTTTTTTCTCTTTTTAGCCACAAGGGCATCTAGCTTCATAGAGGATATTCATGACTGATGAGTAGGACACCTTTAATCCTAAGGCATCACGGTCCTTCATGCTGAAGAGGCGCTTTCCTGTTTTTGTGTATCAGAAAGGCAAACACTGGCTGAACGTGTGTGTGTGTGTGTGTGTGTGTGTGTGTGTGCGTGTGCTGGGAGACAGTGGAGGAGGAGGAGTATGTTTCAGGTATCATTTTGTGCCAGCAGAGGATTTGAGTGTTTGATGCTGTTTTATCCTCAGTTTACAACAGTATTAATATCTATAAACTTGTTTTACATTTTCAGCACAAAAGCAAATTTGGCTGAAGGTGATGATGATATAATAATAAGGAGTTGAGGAAATGCCTTATGAATAATAATCCGTCATAATATTTTAATATTATAACATTTTAACCACCCAGAGATGGTAATAGCAAGCCTAAGTGCTGGGCTGAAGGCACAGAGAGGGTCTGCACTGCGAAAGATGAAGTGATGATACAAAGAGCACTTAGTACACATATATACTCCATTACTTTGTTATCTTTGAGCCTGGCCGTCTTCCTCTGCTTACCCGTACCCACAGATACAGAGCAAAGATCATAACTGACTAATAACGCTGTGCTGAAATCATTACAGCATGAAATTCAAATAATATATTATAAAGCAAATTATTTTAAGAGTTAGTGCTTGTACAGTAAGGATTTTCCGTTTATTTCTAACATAAACAAGTGAAAAATGATCAGTTTTTTTCCGCCTTTGACTTCTCGTTGGTTCACTGTTCAGGTTTCTCGCTTTTCATGTGCTAGTTCTTCCATCTGTTAGCATGTGACACACTGATGCTTATGGGAAGCACTGTTTGTAAAAACAATGCAGTCTCGTGTGTGTGTGTGTGTGGGGGGGCATCATGACAGTAGTGATTTCTAAACCGGCCATCAGGAGCTGCAGAACAAAGCAGCCTGGCCGCAGAGAGTGACAGCGACAGTCATCCCCGGTCTTTGTGCGAGGGCACAACAGCTGTATCCGTGTGTTTCATTTGAATTCTTCCCCTCTGAATGCAGGAGGTGAGGATCCTTTTGGGGGAACTCTGCACATATGCAACTTGACATCAACAACGGGGGCATATTTTGAGGCAGATGCTGCGTTCAATAATTCACATATTTATTCAGAGGCAGCACACGGGGTTTGATAAAAACTTTCTCCTTGTTTCTTCTTGGAATGCATAAACATGCACACTCTTAAGTAAAACTTCTATTCCCCATGTACCCACCATGGTTGCTATGTTGACTGGTTAAGTGCATCACCAGTTTCACCATCACCAACGGGGAATTCAACTTTTTCCCTTTAACATTTGTAATTATTCAGTATCCTGAAGGCGTCCGATGAGTCCTGCTCTTCTGATCATTTATTCCAGTGCGTGGTGATGTTGTTCACCATCCTGCCATTTCAAACTGAACTCTGAAACTTTATTTGCATTTGGATTTATTGCATTTGAAGTCATTCTTGGTTTTTGAACAGCATCAACAACCTCTGCAGCTCCTTGACCATTGCCAGCTTCATTGTTCTGAAGCCAGAAGTGACCGCAAGAGGCTGACATGATCAGTAATCAGCTGCCGCCACCAAACCTGGTTAGCAGGTCCACACGGACGCCTCCCGCAGACACAAACGTCCTGGATGAGCTGTGCCTCGCAGCAGGCCACGTTGGCAGATCATTTAATGTGCTCCAAAGCAGCTGCTCTTGTTAGGACTGCTGAGAACATAGAAGAATTCAGGGTTCTAGCCAGCGAGGTCGTCTTTCGCCGGGCTGAGAATTTCACCGGGTTGCTATCAGAACTTTTCGCTATCACTGCAGTTAGCAAGCGGGCACGCACCGCGTGCACTCTGCCCTCATCTCCAATACCAGACTCTGATTTGTTTTCTCTGGCCAGATTGCTGCACTGTAGTATTATTTCACACAATTTGCAATCTACCACCGGGCCAGTTTCGTTCACAATGTGCACGAGGGATCTCACAGCCGTCCTGTTTTGCGGGTCTACAGGAAGCAAAATGGCGACTAGCATGAAAGCAAAGGGGAAAAAGAGGGAAAGGGTCCAGCGATTAAGGTCAAACTACAGTTCCCAGTAAAATGATGTCACTTCCTGTTGTCGTACAGTGGCTTGCATTAAAGACGTGATCGTGTTAGCAGACAGTCGGATCGATAAAACACCTGGATTATAATGCTTTTGTTGTGCATGCTTTTTACGTGATTTCTGCAAACGGAGCTGAATGTGCGATATCTAAGTGTTTATATGCAAAAGAATTATCGATCTGACTGTCCACCATAACTCCATTAGCAAGCGGGCTCGGCATTTAGCATTTTACATTAGCAAGTTCATTATTATTAGCTTGCTAATTCTGCCCCCCCCCCACCCCTCCGCCCCACCCCAATCCTCCCCAGCCACATGGGCAGGGCTGAAATTTTTCTGGCAAGAACCCTGCAGGAACACATGTTCCTAACACTTCTCTGTGTACGCCTGTTGAAAAGCTTTGCACACAAAATGAATTCCATAAAAAATAGTGGGATACTCGAGACTTGTCGACATTTCTTGACTTTCAGGTTTGACTGTGCTGTTTGAACTTCTGCTATCATGAACTGTCTGCTGTTCGGCTCGACTCCGTTTAAAAAAAAATACACAAAACAAAAAAACTTCTACAAAGGCGGCAGAGCGACTTTGAAGTCACAGCGCGGTACTTTGTTTTCTGAGGACATTACAAAGTATTCTGAGGTGACAGTGAGGTAATTTTAGGCGGTGTGTAGTCAAGGCTGACTTTGTTTAGCCGGCCGCATGTGTGTGTGTCTGTGTGTGTGTGTGTGTGTGTGTGTGTGTTTGACACCTCAACAAAAAGCTGAGCAGCTCTGTGGCCTTGAGAGCATTTACTGCTGTTTCCTGTCAAACACTTGACGGGTCACTCGACTCTTTCCCTCTTAAAATAGAAGAGAACAAATTAGAATATTAAAAAAAGAGAAACTGAAAGAAAAATGTGTCAGTTTTTTTATTTTCAGCTACGGAGTGCAAATCACTGTTGTCCCTCAGTATCATGAAACATTCCTGGTGCTTTACAAGAGAGGACACAGTCAGTTTATTATCTTATATTTAAGACTTTTTCTCTCTCTCCTTTCAGACCAGCAGTTTTCTGTCAGAGGCCCAGTTCAGCGCAGAGTCACCAGAAACCCTGGACCCACTTTTCAAGTTCCACGAGACCATTGCTAAGGTAGGACCTGCTACTTATTCATTCTAGCAATGATTGCGACTGTTGCGAGTATTTTATCATGTAAGGCAGAAGCTTCTCCTCCTGATTTCAGTATTTTCTGTGCTGAGAATTCTGACGTGTACATTTAGGGGAAGGATACAAAGTTCATCCAGGTGGGAGGCACTGTTTCCATACACATTTAAAAGCAATTAAAAGCATAGCTGTGCAAAGCATGGTTTATCCTGGCTTAGAAACACTGGGAGGTGGCTAGCTACAAAGACACAAATGTATTATTATTATTATTATTATTATTATTGGAACAGGTCATAGGGCGAGAGGTGGGATGAATGCACCCTGAAGAGGTCACTGGTCTGTCGCTGGGCTAACTTAACCCATTATACCTTAAACTCTTTAACTTTGCATTACAGAATCTGATTGGCTGTGCTCAGAAGGGGGCGGTGCATCACACATGCAGCAACACGGGTACCAGGCTTTTGCTGTTGCTAGGCAGCTGCAAAGGAAGCTGCTGCTGCTGTCAGTCACTTAGCTGGTGTAGCAGATGAAATTAGCAGGGTCATTAGCTAAGTAAAGCATAAAAAGTCACAATCCATTTAGCTGCTGCAGTCGATGCCCAGAATCTATTGATATTTACTGGCGATGAGCAGGCTTTGCAGGAACAATCACTTTACGTTCGCTTCCTCGGTACAGTACATCTAATGAAGCCCTGCCTCTGAGGGGGGGGGGCAGAGTTGTGAGTTCACGTCTTTTAAAATGTGTGGTTCCCCTGTTGGATGGCAGTTTGCCAAAAACTTGCAAGGTGTTTCAGGGAAATAAAAAAGGAACTTGAGGTTAAATGCATTGTGTATTTATCTAGAGCCATGCCTTCTGATTTTTTTCTTTGCTATAATAGTTGTAAGGTATTTTTTCCTCTACAGTGACACCTCTGTAAAAGTCAGAATAAATTCACACTGCTTATGTAAGATGTTGCCAAATTAGGATTTCCATCCCAGCTAACAGGACCTTTTTCAAACAGCCCGTGCTGTTAGGAGGAACACTCTCATTGCTTATAAATGCCACCAGCTCACCATAGCTATCGCCACTGTGGTAAGCTGTCACAGCTTACAAATTACATGAGCCACAGTGACATTTTCATTATCTTTTATGGAGCCCGGCTCTAAATGAAGACACTTCATTTTGCTGTGTCACTACCTTGGCACCTCATATGTGAGAAATTACACTTAGTTTACGAGGAGCACCCTGGCAGGACTGCAGTAGCGCGTCCTGCTCCCGTGTAGGCTACTTCCCTGTAAACAAAGGACGCTTTCATTCTGAGAGTGCCGCAGAAGCAGGTTCATCTGGGAGAGTGGGGTGTGTGTCTCCTGGTCACATGTTGTGTAACATTCTGCGTGTGTTTGGTGTATGTGCGGCTTTAAAGCGACTGCAGGTGCTCTCTTTGGGTCTGCGGTTCAGTGGGAAGGTTCTTGAACGAGACTGCGCTGAAATGTCTGTTACAAATTATCCAGTAATTTATCTTTCAATTTAAATAAAAGTGAACATCAAACAGGCTTTGGGAAGAAATTATATATTAGCAATAAGTCAAATAAACAATTGTGTTCCAAGCGGTAGAGGAATTAAGATGGTGACATCATCGTTCGAACTGGGTTTTTGGGGGAGGACACAAACAATGAAATGATTGTATGTGCATGCATGGCATGTAAATAGATTGATTAAATATAAACAATCTTTATATGATAAAATACTGTCACAGTGTAAAGCTTGTTGTGGACCTCACACAGGAAGAATACTGTAAGCAATGATGTGTCTTAGTTTATTACCATAAACTGGAAATTTTTACCTAGATATTTTATTACTGACTAATAAATATTTATTACTGTTTCTTGCAGCTCTTTGGCAATCAAAGCCTTCTAAAAACAAAAAAAAACTAGCACAAGTAATTTTCCTCACTCTCATTTCTGTTCTCAGCACAACAACAGCACAACAACAGCACAACAACAGCACAACAGCCACAATAACCCAGTTTCAGTGACGTAAACAAATTGTTATTCATTTAAAAACATACACAGATGTGACTTCTTTGGTGGGAAGGGTCACCGGAGGATCACTGTATGATAGAACGCCTGAGGACAAAGAGAGGAGGAAAAAAGTTTGTTTTGTTTCTTTTTATTCTTTTTGTTTCTAAAAGCGAAACCTGGAACTGTTTGTCTGCAGTGCCAACTATGATTACTGCATCATTTAAATTCAGGTTTTAATTGAGCGCGCGTGTGTGTGTGTGTGTGTGTGTGCCAGCAGTGTAAGGTGTCATTGTTCGCAGTGCAGGTGACCTTCACATCCATCCCGTCCCTGCTGGATGGTGATTGCTCGGCTGAAAGTCACCTGTTTGGCACCTCATTTTTCTCTCCTGATTTTCATTCAGCAGCACCTCTTCCACTGATCTGGACAGAAAGAGTGGAAACTTACTGACCTTAAAAACAGATACAAAACAGAAAATAATAAGGATAGGTCATTGTCGTGGTTCGTGTTGCGTGGTGTTGCAGCATGCCCCATATCACCTCTGTCTTCGTTGCCGGCTGTGGGTCGACACAGATCCGGGCGTGGGGTCAAATGAGTTTCACTTTCTGCTTCATGATGACACAATGAGCAGTTTTATTCACTCTAAATGTGCAGGACTGTGAATCGTGTTACTTTTCCAAACAGTGTCAGAGGGAGGAGAGCGGCTCGCAGTAGGAGTTAATTCACGTCTGTCATCGAGCAGCTGAGCTTTTTAGGTGGCAGCCTTCTTCTCTGTGCTTCTCCCCTTTATCCAGGACCAGGTGTCCCAGAAACATCTGACGGGGAAGAAACTGGTGGCACTGGCAGCTCGACATAACACTGTGTAACAAGGCGGCGTGAGGCTGTGAAGGCAGTGAAAGTATAAAACATTATAAAGCATTTCACATGTTGTCTGCACATTTTGAAAATAAAGTTTGACAATGTGAAAATGTCGTGACTGCGTTCAGATGCGATGAGCGCCGACCGATGTGCTCCGCTGGCAGGAGAGGTAACGCACATGCCGAATGTTTCCCAGCTTACTCCTTCCCAACCCCTCGGAGAGGAAGGCTGATGGGAAGGCGACGGGAGGAGAGAGAGGGCCGAGCTTTACGGGGGGGGGGGGGGGTTGCCTTCTCGCAGACTTGTTCCTGCTACCGTCCTGTACCGCCTGCTAGTGATTAGATTCAGTGGTCAGATTTGACCTTTCTCTGCCTTATTTTCAGTCTGCTGAGTTTCAGCCTCCCAAAATTAATTAATACCCACAATGTAGCTTCAAATATTCACATAACATGTCCACCTCTATCATCTGACCTTCTCCGGTCGTCTTTAAAAGCAGTGGTTATTATTACACTCTCTCTCTCCATCAGCACATCCTGACCAATTTATCCTGACCACCTTCCTCGTCTTCCTCGTCTGCACTCGTAGTTACACCTTAAAAACGCTGCACACTCATTTGCAGTTGTGATGTTTCTATGACTTATAAATTATAACTGATTCAGTCAGTACTCGGGCTGAATTTGGGCACTGTGCTGGGAGCAAAGGGGGTCACAGCTAATGATAAACAGTTCAGCTGTGTTTCATGGTTGCAGCAAAACAGAGACCTGTGGACTGCACACACACACACACACACACACACACATGCACACATGCACATAATCTAAAGTAGGGCTGTTGTAGGTTCAGCATTATAGATCGTTAGTTTAACCAACTAAGGTGCTTCTATGAAAAAATGACTAAAGGTCTGTGGAAACTGGTGACAAAGTTACTAAGTTGGTAACAATTAGTTGGATTTGGAAAAACAACAAGTATCTGAAAAGTGTACACCTACTGCAGCGCCGGCGTGGTCGTCTCACAAAATGTAGGTAATGACAATTAGAGAAAAACATTTTGCCAGTTGCCAATTCTCACCAAATATTCAGTTTTTTAGAACTTGTTTTTTTTTTATCATCTAAAGAGAAAAACTGTGTTTATTGAGCCCTGTAATCTGTGGCAGAGCTCTGCTGTGTCGATGAGGAAGGTTGCAGCCGCGGTGGGCAGAGGAGAAATAGCACTGTCATTTGGCCTTAATCATCACATCCTTGGAGATCAGGCAAAGTGCCAGATGTTATTTGTGCAGGTTGTAAAATGAAGAGGGAGAAGGAGGGAGGGAGGGAGAGAAGGCCAAAAGTACTCTGACACAACATGTCATCATGAAGGGCAAATGGGAGGAGGCAGAGGTGTTATTCTCCATGTTAAATATTCAGACTTGGGAGAGGAATACAGAAAGGCAGAGGAGAGTGTGACCTCCTTGTGTGCATATTTGAGAGTCTGGACTCATGTTGCGAAGGAATAAAGTTATTGTGGTGAGCAACCGGCCCTCAAGTCTATATGAACAAAATCATTAAATATGGGCTGAAAACATAGAGGACATGTGAACATGCACAGTCACTGTAATGTCCTTTTAAAGATGAGAGAGCAGGAGTGTGTGTGTGTGTGTGTGTGTGTGTGTGTGTGTGTGTGTGTGTAACTGTGTGGGTGTAAGACATTACCTTTATGGGAGCCATGCAGAAACAAACACTCTTCCATACGTTGTAGCTTTCTGCATCACATTATTAAACTCGTTAAAATTTTTTATTTCATGCATGTTTATGTCACCTTTGTTCAAATTCAGCATTAAAATAGCATATGTCCGACAGCGTCGCCAATCATAAATCACCCGTGGGAAATGGTTGCTGGTGTAAAAATCGGATCATCATAAATCTCAAGATAATCTTTTCCCTAATTGACACCATAATCATTTTTTGGGTAACCATCATACAGCAGAACAAATGAGATTATCCGCTAGTGTATTGCACCAGCAAATAACAAGTCATCTTAGGACAAAACAAAGTAAATACTCGGAAGAATATGACTTCAGAAAGCTGGGGTCAGGGTGCTGGATTAGCTCACGGGGCCGAGCAGGCCACCCAGATGCTGAAGGCCTTTGCAGATGTTGCAGATGCCAAGGTTTGAATCGGCCCCAGGCCACTTACTGTGCGTCTTCCCCCTGCTCTCTCTCCCGGTTTTCCTGTCAACTCATAATAAAAGCTAAAAAAGCCCAGAAAAATAGTTAAAAGAAAGCTGGGGTCATTTCGAGGCTGAAACCTCCAGAAACAGCTAGCTAACTGAGCTTAACTCTCCATCCCAGTGTGAAAGGGCACAGGATGCATTTGCTTCCAGTCAGTCTTCAACACTGAGAGGCTCTGAGACAGAGACAGAGAGAGGTTGACCTCTCATGAATCCACGTTGAGACACTGGGAAACCATGAACACTAGCAGATACGCATCTGATACACAGTCTGAATATAATGCAAATTCTGCTGTATGTTCTCTGTTCTTCTTTTTAATGCTTTCAAACATTAATATAGTGTGTATATATTTTTCCGTCTCTCTTCATATTGCATCAGTGTTTTAGCATTTCCTCTGACTGTGTCTGTTTTATCGTCACAGCCATACCGAGCCACCCCTCGACTCTCCATGGAGCGCTGCACGTGCACGGTTAGCGTTGTAGCTCAGGGACTTTGCCTATGCTCCGTGTCCCTGAACTCATTTGTCAAGTGCAGTTTTGGACACAGCATGGTTGGAAGGGTTCAGGGTGGCAGGTGGCAACAGCGTGCATCTTTCACTTCCTTTGTTCTTTCTCTCCTCCGTCTCCCTTGGCCTCTAAGTGTGCAGTGTTCAGAGAGTGGCACATTTCTTTTAAGCACGGTGTTGTATACAAGCTGGCATCCTGTGAGCTGGCAAAGCACTGGCAGGCATTGATCAGGCCGAGGACAGATAGCAGCTCCCTGCTGCACACTGCTAGGTTTGCATCAAACAGATGTGCATATAAACGTATATATATATATATATATATATATATATATATATATATATATATATATATATATATATATATATATATATATATATATATATATATATATATATATATATATATATATATATATACAAGTGGCATAAACTTGAGGTCTTCTGGCTGACATATTTGTACAATCCCCTAATTTAGTCCTTAGGTCTCCTAAAGAGAGGGCTGATCTCTGTGTCTTATATTGCTGCAGCAGGTTTGCTAAGACAGAGATGCTAAAGGTCACCCTGTTTGCATCTCTGTGACATCTTTGATTCCCTGGGCTGAGAACGCATTGACTGAAGAAGCGCGCTGAGATGTGTAGACACAGCACAGAGTTTTCATACTTCTCCTTATTATTATTAGCAGTAGCAGTAGTAGTTGTAGTGTTTTACCTGCTGTCATTAAGAGTCTCTGAATTGGCCCAATGGGAGAACAGTGTTGCTCTGTGATATTGCACACGGTGCTCTTGAAAGCAGTGAAAACAGTTTTGTGAACAATAAAAAGAAAGCGTGGGAGAGAAGTCAAATTGCTGCACACTTTGTCACCTTCACACCAAGCAGATCTCTGAGTGAATGAAACAGACATTTTAGAAAGTTGTTACAGAAATTGCCGGTCAAAAGCCGTGACTGGAAAGTTCCAGATTTGGACTTCATTTAAACCATGCTGATGCTTTTAACACACAATAGCTGCACTTTTTTGGCTGCACCCCTCACCCCGCCTCATCTTCAGCTGCTTTCACGTGGAAAATTTCATATTGCTTAAAGTCCATATTCAGTGAGACTGGTGATGGTTCAGCTGAAGAGATCAAAAACAAAATGAGGTGACGACGCTGATGTGAAGGCATGAAGCACAGGAGCCAAAAGTCTCGGGGAGTCTGAGGTTGTAGCCTACCTCAGGACATTAATTTTTCAACAGATTTTTTCTTCCCAAGGCATTTGGACTGTCTTCTATATTTGGAGGATAAACACCAGGAAGACTGATGGGCTAACTGGGAACAGATGGCAGATTAAACACTGGTGATACTAATAAGGGTAGGACAGACACAAAGGCTGGAAAACTGGCAAAAGGGGGGATGTAAAAGTGACAGGAGTGAAAAGCAAACAACAAATGCTAAAAAAGTATGAGCACAACAAATGATTATTATCACTATTAGTAGCAGTGGTATCAGACTGGAATTAATTTGTTGAGAAAGAGGAACACGGAGGACGTTTAAAAGTACGAAGAGAGGCCGGGAGACGGGGAGGGTGGGTGGTAATAAAACAAACAGGCCCCGAAATGAAGAGTGGGACGGAGGGAGACTGAGAAAACACCAGATAAGCCTGCAAATATAGATAGAGGTGATGGTGATGAAGACTAAATGTCCCTCCCAGAGAGGCATTGATTGGCGTAAACAGGAGAGGAAAATGAAGATGACTTAACGGCACTCAAGATCAGACACGCAAAAAAAGAAGTGTCAAGAGGCAGATGAAGGAATAAAAAGTAGCAAGAACGAAAATATTAAACAGACAGAAGAAAATGAGACATGCACGAAGATTATGACGGAAAAGATGGCAGACAGAGTTCGATATGCTGGGGAGGGATTCTGATTCGTGGAGTTAAGGGGACGAATAGGAAAATATATTTAATGCATTTTATCTCCAGGTCTGGGCTCATGTGTCTTCTTTATTGAATTCTGTCATCTTTACTTAACATCCATTCCTCATCTCTCCCAGAGAGCACCAGCGCCATCAGATGTGATCGGTGAAGGGAGTTAAGAGTTTCAGGTGAGAAAGGTAATCTGAAGGTGATGCTTTAATGATCTCGTGCTCAGGATTTAATAGAAAATAGTATAGTAGATAAAAGGATGACAACAGAAGTTACTGAGAATAAAAACACCCCCCCACACACACACACGATCGAACAAAAGTCCCACCAAGCCGTGATGTACAGACTTCTATTATTAGCATATAAATTAAATTGATAATCTTTAATCTTTTAAGTGACATTATTAAAATACAGGATTAAAAAGAGGTTCAGACTTAAAGTTGACCCTTTAGGAACTGTTTCGCGAGCCCGCAGAAATGCAGAAAAGCAGCAGAAATCATTTCTAAATCCAACATGTTCAGCATGAATATCACCGTATGCAGGAAGTGCGGTGGAGATCAGACCCGGGACCCTCGGGCGGTCCCTCACGTCTCATAACAATTTGCTTCATAATTATCGCAGGAGAAAAAAAATGCGTTTTTGAAACGAGGCCAAGAGTTTGAACTCTAAACTGCAGTGGGGGGGGGGTGGACACATACTAAAAGTACACTAATATTTTGATCTTTGATACTCACTGCTCAGTGCCGCAGCAGCTGGCTGTAGTAGTTGTGAGTCTGTGTTTGGCACCTTGGTGTGGGATCTAATGATCCCGTCTGTCCAGTTTCTGTTCGGCCAGAGGATTAATCGTTTGAAAGCCCATCCGTATAAAATCTTTCCAACCAGCGTCTCACGTTAAACATGTTTTTCGTGGCATCTTTCATTCCCGTGTAATCAGGACCAAGAACATTATCACTGATTCAGCAAAGGTAATCAGACTACTCTACACTCTGTGTGTGATGCAGGTGCCTGTCAGCCTTGTCCGCTGCTTTCTCGATAAATGCTCGAGAAGAAAGGAACATTAAAGCAGCCATGTAATAGAGATTACAGCAGAGCAAGAAGGAGGAGGGAAAACAGAGGCTTTTCCGTCCACTGAGATCAAAGCCTGGGCTCGTGTGCTGATAGACTGGACTTATCTCTGTGCTGTTGCTTGTTAAGGCTAAGGGGCTTTTTGGAGATAAGATTCACCCTTCTGAGGCACTGCGGCCTCTCACACTTCTCCCGGGGGTCAATAGTGAACAAACAATTAACATGGTCAGCGTCTCCAAATGTGTTTCAGTGAAGGCCCAGAACATGTGCTGTCAAACACCACTGTGTCATCCACACCATCATCTTCCTGAACATCCATAGTTTTACCCGCAGCTGCAGTTATCCTTGAAACAGGCTCTGACTGCTCAGCTGGGGGGGCATCGAGGGCATCGCCACACCACGCTTCCGGGAAGTTCGTTCAGCCTTGTTACTTCTGTAGCAAAGAAATAAACCGTGGAGATGACAGAAAACGGTTTTCACAAAACCTACATCAAAAAAATTCAGTCATTTTAAATTTTGGTGATTTGATCGGAGAAGAAAAAGTTAATAATTTGTACCTCTTCATTTAATGTTGAGGTAGTGACTGCTGCGTGAGCTCCTTATCATAAATGGCTTGTTTTCTTCAGGCAGTCATATTCATATGTTTGTATGCTGGAACAGCACCAGACTAAAGTCTTCTTGGCCACAGTGATGCTCAGTGATGAATCACTGTGATTCCCACTTTCACACAGTCCTCTCCAGTCCATTGCTCCTCTTTAGCCCACCGTGCTCTCTTTGGTGTCATTCACTGGCATTTCTGTATGGAAATTAAATTTCATTTGGATGATTTCTTACAGTTCTGTCCCAGATATTGAGTCCTGCTTGTTTTTCATTTGTTTTGCATTTTATTTTCAAGACATATTACATGTTTTCTTATTTTATGACTGTTCCCATTTTCGTTTGAAGTTGCTCCAAATTTTCGACACAGTAAATTTTCGACCAAATTTTCTGGCCCATCCAGGTTGGATTTCCTCCTTGAAGGAGTTGCGTAATGCTTTCCATTGTTTGAGCTGTGGGCAGCTCTCTGCTTCCTGCAAACACTCCTTTAACTACACGCTAATTTGCATATTTAAATTTGTGCAGGTATTTGTTTTAGAAATGCAGATTGCAAAGAGATTCCATTGTCCTTTTCTTCAACTTGATCTGGAAAAAATATAATATTAATTACATTATATATAATATATGTTATTATATTAATTTAATTTGCTTCAGGCATGTTTTGTGAAGTCAGAAAGGTTCAGTGTTTTTTTTTTTCTTTAAGTAGCTTAGCAGTGACGGAGTTATGAAATTAAAAACAGGAAACTCTTTGCTGTGTAGATCCAGTCGAGGCACAGACCTATAAACTCCCCAGAATAAATAATGTCAAGTCGTGCCACATGTGCGATGCACTGGATGTTGAGTAAGAGCCAGTTAGAGGCTTTAGTGGAGTTAAGAAATGATTCCAGATGAGTAAATCATGAATGAAACATTATTAAAACACACTCTCCCCCAGCCGTATGGAAGCAGACAGCGAGCTGTAAACTAATGCGTGGTTATATCTTTGAGGTGCGACGTGTCAGATACAGCACAGCCTATGACAAATCTACAGCAGCTCCATGAGAAGGCTCTGGCCCAAATCTTTTAACCTTTCAGCCTGGTTACAAAGTTAAATATAATCCGTCATCTCGGGATCCTGGATCATTAAAATGTATTGCTACTATTATCATGCAGGGACCCACAAGTCAGTGTTTCTACCACCTGTTATGGAGGGCACAAGTCACTGAAGGATGACCAGACACCTGCATAATGCAGACCTCGCAATCCATCTTACCATGAACTCTTACTTTCACCTCTCTGGATACATTTTTTTTTTAGTGTTTCTCATCGTCGCCGTCCTCTGCTCCCTGCTCTTCAGTGCGTCTACGCTCACACACGTGCATGTATCTTGTAGTAACTACAGTATGTAGTGCTGAATATTGAAATTCTTTCATTATACACAATCATTTGCACACACTATGTGTTTTAGAAACATGATGCAAGCTTATAAAAATAATCATATACATTCATGAGATAGTAATTATGCTTGTAAATGGTAACTCTAATCACAGTGATTCTTTTGGACTTCCACTTCAAGCACTTGAACTAAATGTGTGGGAAACGGAAAGGTACAGGGCGTGTAATTAAGTCGGCCCGCTCCCTGGAGGCACGTTATTTTGGGCCTGGTTTGGGGACAGTTTGGTTAAGATGTCATGAAAAATTTAGCACTTGTGAGTCATTTAGTTCCATTATTCAGTTCCACCTTAAAATCCTGTGAGTGCCCAATTGGAATTATGGACTCTGGCCTGGAAACATTCAAGACAAACACATTGATAGATCCTCATTGCTTTAACTGGCAGATGGATGCAGTTTTCAAACGACTGTGGTGTGTGTAACTTCACCTGAATTACAGGAAAAGTCTAAAAGGGAAACACTGTCTTTATAAAGTGTACTGTACAAAAACACATCCCTAATCATTATTTGTGGGGTTTCCACTTGATTAAGTTCAGAAATTTAAAAAGTACAAAAATACTTTAATGCTCTCTCTCTGTTCTTTCCTTATATGCACAAACTAAATGAAGCAAAAACAAATTGAATACTGTAGCCATCGGAGGTGACAGCGTCCATCCCAGACACAGAGGACTGACTGATCTGGTGAGCGACTGAGTGAACGTGCATGCAAACATGCTTCAGACTGAAGAATCTTTATTGATTATCAGCTACATTTGGCTAAAGATGCAGCAGTTAGGGAGGTGTTTTACAGTACTTGACTTACTGAGATGACTGTGATGCTTGTGTATAATCTCTGAGCGCATAATAAGTCATCATCAAGTAGACGAAAGAGTGCTGATTCTCACTATGCTGCAGGTCAGCCGAAATTTCTGCTTTTACGGAGGTGCTCATGATGAATTAATCAACTGCATCTGATTAGCAGCACCTGGCTGCTACTTATCCTCTTAATTTCAGAGGAAGCAGAAAGGGTGGCCTTAGTTTTTCTCAGAACTCGGCACCTTTCTGTATCCAGGTCACACAGAAAACCTCTTGTCATCATGTGATTAAGCGCGTGGAAAGTCTCCACTGACTGGTCACCTTGGTAAAAATCAAGATTTTTCTTGATTGTCACCTCTGTAAATTGGGGGAATAGGTGCATATTAACTCAAACCACAACCTTTGCTAACTCTAACAAAGAAGTCTGCAGTCTCCCTCGTGCTTATGGAGCCCTTTAAATTGAATCACTCTTGCTTATATGCATTTTCAGCAACATGACACCATCAGCATCAATGGCCAACTCAGCCTAACAGTGATATCAATGGGAGAGATTATAAGTGGCATTAAATCCATGTTAGTGATTCTAAAATGGATTTAATGTTCTTACAACAATCAAAACAAGTGTTTACTTTGGATTATGAAAGGAAAATGTGGCAACCGCTGCCTGCAATGCTTCTTAAACCTGAAATTTCAAAGCTGTATCGACACTAAAGCCAGGAAACAAAACACTCTTTCTTCATTCATATGAGCTGCCAACAAAGCCCAAATATCAAAAATATATTCCTGCATTTTACTGAGGTTTCACAAAAAAGTTTACTGAACCATTTTGTTCCCAAAATGTTAGAAAGCTTTGCCAGAAGGAGGCAACATAAAACCAGGTGGATTGGTTTCAGAGATTTTTAAAAGGTAAACAAAAGAGGCGAACTTAATTTGAAAAGGGTTTGTGGGTGTTGCTGACGAAAATAATAAAACCAAAGGGGCTCTAACAGAACTGCAATTTAATTTCCAGTACAAAATATGTAAACGTAAGTGCAACTGTACTCCCCACCTAAACTACATAAACTGGCAGAAACACCCTTTTCTTTGTAGCTCTGTGGGCCATTAATGAGGCACTCGCTTAACCGTCCGGGGACTGTGCCACGATTAGTCTCATTAAAGTACAGCTCAGCCCAAAGACTTACAACAATAAAATGATCAAAGTATAAAAACTAATGAGAGACACAGAGGTGATCTACTCACATCAATTCCAAGCTGTCCCCAATGACGTATTAAATATAAAGGCTGTGGCAGCAGCAACACACGTCTGATGATCGCAGTGCTCCGTCCAGCCCCGTTCCCAGCCCTTAAATCCTGTCACACTTAATTTGGGTCCCCTGTGTGGACGGCTGGAGTGAGTGAGTGAGTTCATACAGGCTGATTATGATGTGACAGCATTTAGCAACGTACCAGGTGACGTTATCTGCCGAGCATGTCTCGTGTTGTTGAGGGTTTGTGAGTTTTTTGTGTTTTATTTGTTTTATTATTCAGGGACCGACTGGCTGATTTGAAGGCCTTCGATGCTCTTGGCTTATAAGATTTTGCAAAGAAAAATATAGACTATGGTTCTTCTTTCATGTTAACATTTAAATTATTTTCATATTTATCCTTTTTAAAAGGCTTTAAATTGGGGCTTTTGAAATGAGGACTTCAGCGTGCACGAAGGGCTCAAAATGCCTGACAGCTCTGGTGTGCTCATCAGCCGGCCGGTGGAACAGGCCTAAACCCTTGCAGCCTTAGCAGAAACGTTCCTCAGGATCTATGAGTCTGTGAATGTGGACACTGGGATTGGGCCCTGGACTGGGCATCTTTCCAGTGAGTGTGCCAGAGTGCAGCTGGGAAACAGATCAGCAGCTCTTTGATCTCGAGGCCAATCACATGTGAGCGATTGCACAGTCTACACTGCAAACTAAAGGGGCAAAGGAGAAAGGTAATCACGGCAGTGGATTGCCTCTCTGAAGCACTGATACGTTTCATATATGCATGCACTTTCTAGAGAAAACTTGGATCGACTTCTCAAGTTAACGCGACTCACAAACAGCTCAGTTGTATTTTTGTCTTCCTGAAACTAGTTACAAATTATGCCGCAGCTTTTTTTCCCCCTTTTTACCACTCTAGTCCCCAGTGAGAAATATTTATGAGCTTTGACAGAAAATCCTAAATTCACTGGTAATAATTTATATATTTACATCTAAAAACAGTAAATAGGCATCTTCTGCGGATGATTGCTTTAGGAGGGCTGGTGGCGGTTCTGTTGATTGGGGCGGGGGAGGGGTCTCTCTATGTATCCTTGTGAATTATCGCCACCTACATGAGTAGACAGACACACTAGAGAAAAAGATGATGTCGTTGCTAGTCAGCCATTCAACTCGTGAGCCAGCCAGTGAGGAAGTGCTTGAGTCAGTCAGTCAGCCAACCAGCCGCACGTTCAGTCTTAACAGCCCAGTTTACAACAGCCTGCTATAAAACACTCGTGGCTGACAGCTACAGTCACTTCTGTCTGACTCACCCAGGAGTTGCAGTGACATTACTACAGCTGCAGTCGGCATGGCTGCGATGACAAGCTCCTTTATCACCTGTTAACAGGAGGTAGAGTTTGTGCGTGTGCATCTTTGAGAAAGCGGTGAAGCAAGTGTAAGTCATATGTATGTGTTGGCTGGTGTGGGTGAATGAGTTTGTGACTATAGGTCATTGTGTATGTGAAAGTGTGTGCAGCTGAGACAGGCATGAGCGGGTATGAGAGCTGACAGAGGCGTCCAGGTTGACAGCCTTTGTAATGGAGTAGAAGGTAATTTGTTAGACGGATCCTCCTCTGCGGCTGCCTGCACGTCTTCCTCTGTTCATCCTTCTTTCCTTCGCTCTACCTCCATCGCATCTTCTGTAAATCTTTCTCAACCACTCTTTCTTTCCCACTTACCTTCCATCTCCCACCATCCTTCTTGTCTAATGTTCCTCCTCCTCCATCCCTTTCTTCCTCCTCCCGTGCCCAGCTCGGGCGTTCATCCATCAGGCCTAATGATTAAACTGCTGCCCTGCTCATCTGAGGCCCTGTTTCATATTTCCCAGAGCTGAGAACTGGCTTCAGCAGAGCAGCTGTATAGAATGCTTCCAAGCAGCCCGTGGCATGTTCTTAATGCAACTGCAAGTACTCGGAGTAAATTTAAATAAGTAAGCTTTTATTTGGCATAAATTTAGGCATTAATGTGTTTACTGGGAATCAGCCGGTACTGTGGAAACTCCACTGGCAAAAAAAAGACTCACTTTGTCAAAGGAAAGCAGGCAAACAGGGACTCTGAGATTCACTCCTGTTTTGCTTTCAGTTTCTGTCATAAGGGCGTTTGCTTGATAGAGAGAGCTCGGGGACTTAAAGCGCTCAAAAGTGGCATTTAGTTGGCATTATTTCTACTAGGAAATATCAAACTCTGCCTATTTCATAGCCTAATACAAGTAAAGGTTTTTTAAATGGAAACTGATCTGGTATTTGCGACAGCTGCTCAAAGACCTGTTGTGGAAACAGTATGTATGAATTTTAAAGGAGTGCATATGAGTGCATATGCTACTGTCAGCAGCTTTGATAGGGGTTAGAACGGTAACTGGGGGAAGGTTCAGAGGATCGAGTCCGTGTGGGGACAGCAAAAGCAAAAAGAAACCATTATGGGTAAAATTGCGTAACCTCCATGGCAGATATCTCAGTTAACCCCAGATTTTGAATACATCTGTCTTTTTGCTCCGTCACTTCTTGCTTTGAACCATAATAAGAAACAATAATGAAAGTCTATTAAGAAACTGCGAACTGGCTTGTTTCCTTATCTTCGTACCCCTATGACATCATGCATCCTTTTACACAGAACACCATCGTCCCATTTCTGGATGTTACAACCCCCAAACCGAAGCTACATAAAATGTTCTTCCTTTTCCTCATGACTCATCAGTGACTCATTGATTTCCAATTCTGTTACTCAATTCTGCGCTCCTCTACATCGCTGCAGTGAAAAAACACAGAGTTCAAAGTATGAAACCTAAAAGGTGTTTGTGCCTACAGGATTGGTTCAGTCATGCTAGAGTGCAGAGAGGACAGCAACCTCCCTGCAATAAGGAGAAGTCAGTGGTTGCCGGTCACCAAAAACCACGGCGGTTGAGCATGCAGCACCCTCAGCCTCTGGATTGCAAGATGATTGCACAGTTTGTTCAGTCCTTCTTCAAACCACTGCAGTTCAAAATGGACTGGCTGCACTCAGACAGGCTGGAATAGGGTTGTAAATAATTCTCATAATTAATGAATAATTCTCTTGCCAACACGTTGCAATCAGTCAGAGTCAGTCTGCACCAGTAAGCACAGCTCATGTGTGACACATCTCTTTGGAACAGGGGACTTGACCCAAGTGGTTTCCGGTCGGTTGTATTCTGGTTATTTTCCTATATAAAAGCAAGGTTGTCGAGTGCCTGTCTCATTTTGCAGTTAGATCATCATCCTGCGGCAAATATGTAACTATTTCTGAAGGAATTCCTAAAAATCTACGAGGTTAGACTCTGAATGTAAGTAATTAATACAAATTTCTGTGTATTTAAACTGCAGCAGATTTGCAGTTTTTGCCAATTTATCGCAGTTAATCACCACAGTATCACAAACAGATTGCAGGTAATTGCCAGTTTGACCCCATTCAACCACAAACTGGCAGACTGATGGCAGACTGATTCTATCTCACTGCTGTTTTATTGCTCTGACGCACCAAAGTCACTTTGAAGAGGGCAAGCAGTGGTCACAAAACCGTCTTTAAGGCAACCATTTCAAAATCAACAAGATTGCAAGTTTATGTCACACTATTGCAACAATTTGGTGTGCAAACACTGTTTTCCATGTTTCGTCTTGCAAAAAATGTACCAGGAAACTGGCTTTTGACCTCTATATCTGTGTCTACCCAAATCCATTCACAACTATTTTTTAGCACAGGGTTTATTGTCTCATGCAATAAATCAGCATTTTACATTTTTGAAGTTTGACAACAATCATTGCTGCCTACTGAAAGGCAAAAATATCTGCAATATATCTGACGTATGTAGATTGAAATACACACACAGTGTATTTATTTTGGTAGATCTTCTGTCAGGTTATAGCAGAAAGAGCACAGCTTTATTAATGCTGTCAGCGTTCCACTTAGGGAAGGTCCTGCTATTGTGCTATTATATATTCTGATTAATTGTCATAGCTTACTGGGGCACTTCGTGGAACAGTGCCATCATTAATTTAATTAATTTCACATGTGCTTTTCCAGCTCTGACGAATCAAAATGTGTGCTGTGTAAATGTGTGCGCGCTGCAGTGCAGAGTTCACGGAGAGACTGGATCGCAGTGCAGACGATTCACGATGCAGTTGTTGTTTAATTAAAATGTATGACTGACAGTAACTCACCTTCATTTTCCTAGAGTCCATTCATAGTACAGAGATTGACTTGGATGCTTTTTTTGTAGATACATTAGCTTGGTAACTTTGATGCCAGAAGATGTCTTCCTTTCTCTCTTTTTGCATGAATACTCGTGATCCTGTCATCCCTTCAACTCTGATGTCTCTCTCTTCCTCTCTTTTAGCCACTTGTGCAGTCTGCCCTGCAGTAGCGTTTCAAGTCTTACTAAAGCCAATTAAAGGAGCCAGAAACAAATTTCTAATTTGGCAAAATGGCACTCAAATTGGAACTCTTAACAGATATGTATGTTTCTAAACCGCACTGATTAGTTCGTGCTCATCTCCTTCTCCTCAGGGGGAAGTAGAGGAGCCGGCGCCCATTCAGGCCACGCGCTCAAATCAGCACGCGTTAACACAAACACAGAGTCGTAAATGCACCTCGTTTGAGTTTGTACACCCAGTAACATAAGGTCACATGACTCGTGCTGTAGGCTGAGCTGGCAGGTATACTGCTCCAATATTTAAACCCCATGCCTGCTGACTTATTAAAGAAAACATAATCCAACTCTATTCCAACGGTGTCAAGAACCACCACTGGATGAACCCATAGCACAACAGCCCGAGGCTCCTTTGCTGCAAAAATGCTATTGTTCTTCTACTCTTTTATTATCACCTTCTTGTTTTTCCCCTTTTTTCTGTTTTCACTCCTTATGCTGCTCTCTCTTGACAGTTTTCTGCTTTTTTCATGTTATCCTAGTGGCTACTGTATCACTGTCTTTTCTAGCACGCACTCTCAGAGCAGTGCTGAAGATGCAGGAGATAAAAAATTGATTGGCATTACCATTTAATCAATATACGGACATGAAAATGTGATGCGGCTGCTCCCGGGGTGCTGTTGATGGAGGTGAGTTAGATGTTTGAAAAGAAGGGAAATGCCTCGGAGACCCGAAGATACAGACCAACACGCACACACATATGGTGATGCTGAGCTATGAGCTGTATATGTGGAGCCACTGTGTGCATGTGTGCGTGCATGCGCGCTGTCATTTAAAATAAAGTATTTCTACCGGGAGTGAAAAAGAGGAGATATCAGGCTTCGATGATTGACAGGTGGGGGGAGAGGTGAGGCTTCATTGTGTTTGCTGGGGATTAAAGATGAATGTGGAGGAGACCTACCTCCCCAGAGACCCGATCTACGTCCATGGACTGTGTGTTTGGGTGGGTAGGTGCGTGTCCGCTTGCAGCCTCCATAGCTGTCATATCCCATCACAGCCCATCAAATCAGCTGAAAGCTGAGTTGACTGAACTGTTTAATAAACACACACACACACATAAAGGGAGAGAACAGAAGAGACAATAAGACCGCACCACCACACCTCTTCATCAGCTGTGCCCATTTCTACTCTCGTTCGGCTGCATGTGCAGTCTTTCGTGTTTTTCCACAATAAATAAGCACATCAAAAAACATAAAAGAAGATGTGCACGTATAAACAGCGAGGACGAAAACCGAGAGCAGTCAAAAAATAAATAAATTCATTATACATGACAGCGTGATCCACATTTCTTCTTCAGAAAGAACACAGTTGGTTTTGCAACTCAGTTTCAAGGTAGCACATAAAGTACCCCCATATTTTTTGAAATGTGTGTAGGTGGCCTCTGGTTGCATGTGTCAGCTTTTTCATTGCCAGACAGCTTGCTTTGTTCAGTCCTTTATTTCCATTAAGCAGGGGTCCTATTGCAGGCCACAGACCCCTCAAAGGGGAGAGACCTTTAGAAGGACCTCCTGTTACACCAAACACATTACAAACATAAGCGAATGCCTGTTAGAGTACACACTGTGGTTGTTAAAACTGCTCTTTCAAAACATTTATGTGAGATTTGTAGCGCACAGTTCTACTTTTTTCCTTTCTATTTACGATGAAAATAGCTTGCCTGAGATGTGTGTCTGTCACCGCACAGCTCTCGCTGACAGGCAGCCTCATTTTCCACAGGCAAACATGTCCTGTTATGCATTCGGCTGACACCAGCACATCCAGTGATGTTGACTAATGTGCATTGTCCCTGAATGAAAAAAATAAAAGAGAAGTTTTCTGTCAGATTTTTATGGCTTGTTTGTTCGTTTTCTTTTGCATTTTTTTGGTTTGCATTCAGCGTCTGGTCTGGTTAGGAGAATCATTCTTTAAGATAAAAATAGAGGCTCCACAGTGTGGTGGTTTACACGTTCACCTAAGAAGTGAACGATCTCTGGGTTGATCCAAAGAGGAGACACAAATCCCTCGGGGGCTGCATCAGGAAGGGCACCCAGTGTAAAAATCTGCCAAATCAAAGATGTGGTGGCCCCTTGTGACTAATGCAGCAGCCAAAAAATAACACATTGTTTAAGTCGACACAAACTTTTTGCAACATCAACTTTGTCATGGGGAGTCTGGCAAAGAGGCTTCTGAGGCTTTAAAGGGTCCCCCACCTCTTACTTCTGTCACCCAGACTGAAGACAGAAGAGACCTCTGAATTTTTATGAATAAACATATGAGACAAGTTCAGCATCAGTTCAGTTCAATTTTATTTTTATAGCTCCAAATCACAACAAAACAGTCGCCTCAGGGTGCTTTATGTTGTAAGGTAAAGACCCTACAATAATAACCCAACAGTCAAAACGACCCCCTATGAGCAAGCACTTGGCGACTGTGGGGAGGAAAAACTCCCTTTTAACAGGAAGAAACCGCCAACTTAACCAGGCTCAGGGAGGGGCAGTCATCTGCTGCGACCGGTTGGGGCTGAGGGGAGAGAGCCAGAGATTAATAATAACTAATGTTCAAATGCAGAGCGGCGTGTATCTCACTATAGATATGATTTAGGATTTTTTTTTTTCCCCATCATGAGCAGATTTCCAGATACAGATACAGTTTTCCAACAGTTTATTGAGCAGCCGGCATCATGATGTTAACTGACTGAGTGAGGTTTCAGCAACAATGGCTTAATCATTTCTACTGCCTCGAGGCTTTTTTCCTCCTCTCTGCCCTCCACTTTGCTTCCAACCACACCGGGAGCATTCCCGAGGCGGGGCGTTTGGCCTGCGTAGTGTGTTCATGTTGAAAATCGTCTGGACGCTCCACGCCGTTCCTTTGTCTGACTTCCTGCCCCGCTCATCTGTTCTGTGCAGCTTGACACCTTCTGTCAAAAGTAGGTGTGAAGCGAACAGAGGGCAATTTCTGGGACGCCTCTTCTGGCAGACTCACGAACACTGTCGAGCAAATCAGCTCAGCTCAGGTGGTCGTGTCACTGCCAGAAAGTGATGCAGCCATCCACTGTTTCTCTGAAGTTAAATCTAGTATAAGTAACACAAAGGTATTTTTGATTCATTGTGTAGCACAGTGCAGTGTGTATAAAAGCCATCTTTATAGGGTAGTACAGTCAGGTGGATAAAGACTCTGGCAGCTCCATATGTTATAGATACAGTAAATGTGTGGTCAGGATCCTAAAGTGTGATGCTCAAGTTAGAGAGCAACAAGTAAAAGGGTCTTTACCTTACAATATAAAGCACCTTGAGGTGACTGTTTGTTGTGAATTGGTGCTATATAAATAAAATTGTATTTTATTTTACTTTATTAAAAGGCACATATTACCATTAATCAATTTTTAGTTTTATAGTCTGTAAATTACTCCTGGCTCTGAGCGCTGCACCTCATTTACCTACATGTGATAATGTTCTATTTACTTTAGTCAGCCCCTCTCAATTCAAGTGCATAATCCCAGCTACGGTGGCCACTGTAGGACAAACGTGTTTTAGTGTGGCAGGAGCGATCAAAAACATTAAATTTAGGGTGTCCGCCATAACTGCTGCAGTTGGTTGACGTGTTTCTACTGTTTGTGCAAAAAAAAATCATTTTTGTACACGCATATTTGAATAATGTTAACACTTAGCAATAAATTGGGTATGTGTCAATATTGCTGTTAGCTGCTGTTAGCCACCATTAGTGAAATTTGCCACCAGTGAGGAGGAAGGGGCTGACATTTTATTAAGGCGTCAGGGGCGTGGTCTCTTTCCTTCGCATTTTTGCTTCTTTGGTGATGAAATATGGGTGTTGATCTTTCATATCTTCAGTCCGAAGGTGCAGACATTAAATGTCCCTCCACTGCACGCAAACACCTACGACTTCTCCTCCACCTTTGGTCTGCTGCGTTTGCTGCTGGGAGATCTCCTTACTGGTACTCAAACATGGTGGGACAGCGTGGCAGGTTCCGCAGTCCGGTGCCGTCTCCTATGAATTTTTAATAGATTAATTATTAAGTTTATGAGAAGGCGTCAGTTTGTTAGAAGATGTAATTACACACTAATCTATGTACATTTATGAGTACAATATTTTTTCTGTTAAATAACCTAAAAAAAGTTTAGGCTCTCGGGTTTACTTGTTTGGGTTTAGGCACTAAAAGCTTCTCGGTTAGGCTGTGGAAAAGGTCGTTGTTTGGGCTAAGATACGCCCCTCGACAGCAGTGAGAAGAATAAAGAAAACAATCTGATATTGCCGAGGTCAAATCCTGACCCGATCTAACACAAATGTTTTGGAAAGACCTGAATTAAACCCACACGTGTCCTGAAGTTGAAGTGTCATTACCAGCCAGTCACCATAAACATGTAGCTGCAGGTACTGCTAAGCACGTGGATCACAGTAGATACTGAATGCAGGGTTCGCATGTAGGGAATGTTATTTTAGGCCACACTGATATAAGATTACAGAAAATGTGTTCACACACTTTTCTCTGCAGCTGTATTCTCGGTCAGATGTACTTCACTTTTATAGTGCGGCACATTTTAATTAACAGTGTATAAACTGTAAGCTACCCATGCTACAGTAAGCTGGTTGAGGTAGCAGTCATGTGTTGGTGCTGACAAGTGTTAATGCCAAGAATTATGTAGAGCAAATGATCCACCAGGGACACACAGAGGACTTTTGCAGTGTGTGTTCTCATCACTTCAAATCTGGGACAGTCTCCTAAAAACCTGCCACATTCTTCACTTCCTTTTGCAGTGCACACTTCAATTGACTCTGCACAGCTCTTTGAGTTAGCAGGAGCGCCATATGTTTTCTGAGAGCACAAAGAGCATTTGATTCTTTTAATGGCACTCCCCTCCACTCTCTCCGCTTTCTGATGTTTTACTCTGTTCCTTCCCCTTTTTCCTCCACCTCTTCTCGTCTCACATCTCCACATAACCTCGTCATTCTTCCCTCAGTGCCTGATCCATCCACGCGTCTATCATTTCTGCCTCCACCGCCGGTTCCTGCCCTTTCCTTCTAAACTCTCTTTTCAGGTCTGGTGATTCCTGACTTGATTACAAGAAACCTTCTACCACTTTGTAGCAGCAGTTGATACAGTATATAGGACATGTAATTGTCCTGGTGTCCATGTATTTCACCTTTTAAAGATTTTCAACGTTTCCAGGTATTCGCATACCTTTCATCTGATCCTGGCAGTTTATGTGATGCCTGTATGGATGACAGATGCACTTGTGTGATCGCTATAACATGAGGACGTATAAGGATTCTGCGTAGGTTGATGTATTCTGAAAGACCTGCTATTATTTTGCTGACACACACATCAAAACCCCGCTGAGACAAGCTTTTATACAAATACGGCAATATGGAACCGCTTGGCCTGGAAGCTGTGCAGTGAGCATCAAGGTTGAGTAACTTACTCAAGGGCACTATGATCCGCCAGTTTCAGCATGTACCCACAAAACTGCAGTATACTATAATTTGCACATTGCAAATGTCAACCTCTGCGTGGATGTATTTGTCTGCACATTCTTCACATCTTAAGGTCGAAAAAGGTCGAATTTAAATTTTACAACAGAAAACAAACACTGCTGAAGTCGACTTAAAAACAGTGCAGGTACACCCCTGACTGAAGTAGATATCACATGTAGATGGGCTCAAGGCCTTTTGTTTTCCTTTTAATTATGTTTCTATTGCTTTATTAAGTTCTAAATCACTATTTAGACATCACAACTAGCTGGTGTATCTAAAAAATGTACCTATGGCAACTATTTTTTTAGATATAGTAAGCACCTACTAGGTAAGACTTGCTATCCATCTCATCAGCTAACATCCTGTCATCTAAGGTGAATACACAGTCAATGTGTTTAGGAAAGACCAACAAAGGCCAATCCATAAACGTGCCTTTGTTCTACCTTGTATGAAGCTAAAGCATGTACTAGACCTGCTGGTCCAAAAAAGGATACAGTGTCTGTGTCATTTTGTGCTTCGCTTATGCAAAAATAAATCTGTAGCAAATGTACTGTTCCCCTAAAAAAATGTTTTTAAAAATCCCCAATTTTTTTTAAACTAAAACTACTAAATGACTCCGTTATAACCCCTGGATAAACATCTCAGCACATCAGAATCCTGAATTTCCGAGCATTTCCCGGTACTTCAGAGCGGCACTAGTCATGTGCAAGAAATGTGCTGACGTGCAAACCAAACCGAGGTAAAATCATACTAAAACATCTGCCGTGCACAAATGCACTTGAACCTCAAAGTCAGCCTTGCATAAGTGATGATGGCGATCCAGGAATTTGCTACTGCAGTTGTTCTCACCACTGATGGATGAACCTCCAGGACTACAGAGACAGCAGAGGAGCTAATCATCCAGACACTAATGAATATAAATCATTTAATACCAGCACTATTTAGGACCACCTGATTGTAAACATGTAAATGTGAAATGTTATATTTTTTCAACTTATTGCAAATAAATGATGTGATAGACGATGCCGTCCAAAAGTCTTGAGCCACCCCTCATTTCTGTGGCTTACAAGGAGCAAGAGTTTTCCACTCTTTCTGAAGGTCTTTCCAAATTTTGCATTTTGACTCATTTGTACTCCGCTCCTTTTACCTGAGCATTTTGATTGATTATTTGTTTGTTGAACCACTTCACCTTTGAGTCATTCAAAGATAAAAAGGCACTTAACTGATGGGATAAACCAATGTCATGTCTGCACATAACATAAAACAGAAAATGGCCAATTTTAATTTCTACCTTAAGATACCTCGTTACTAGCCATCTGTTACAAAAACACATCATTAGTTCCCATTTCTTTAGTTCAATCTTTGAAAATCTACCAACAAGGTGATTCCCAAAGAGCCATTAGTGGAAAACCTGTGCAGTGTGTCCTTAAAAAGTTAAAGAACTGATCAAGTGAAGGAGAACGGAAGTGGTCGGCCTGAAAACCATCGACAGCCGACGGTTTGGCAGTGAGTGTCTACAACCATCTGTGAAACACTATGGAGCCTCATAGTTTGGGGCTCCGTTTCAGCCAGTGGTGTTGGCGATCTCGGCAAAACTGATGGAATTATGAACACAGGACAGTACCGTCAGATTTTAATCCATCATGCAACACCATCTGGAACGGCTGGCTTCATTTCTCAGTGTGATGACTGCTAATGCAGTAAAAGCATACATTAATGCAAAAGCACACAATGGAACACTGTCAGTCATGGATTGGTCTCCCCAGATCCCAGACCTCAACATTACTGAAGCAGTGTGGGATCATCCTGGCAGAGAACAGGACCGAAGACAGCCAACATCCAAAGAAGAGCTTTGAATGTCCTTCAGGATGCCTGGAGAAGGATTCCTGAAGACCGCTTAAAGAAATTAGAAGAACGCTGTCTCAGAGAGTTCAGGCTGTTCTGATGAATGAAGGTGGTCATACCAAATATCGATTTTCACGCTCATTAACATTCTGCAAAGTCTTTTTTTTACCTTAATTACTTTATTTCCATGTATGTTTACACATCTTTCAATAAATGGCTGAATCTATTTCACATTTTGCTAGAAAACATACAGAAACAATGGGAATTCAAGAGTTTTGCACAGTACCTAGTGTGACAGTCGGAGAACTTCCTGCTCTGTCCATGATGACACGATGGTTCCTCGTGCGTCAGAGGTTTTGTAGCAGCGGTAATCAAAATGGTTTCTGCATGGATGCTTGATTTTAGGCGTGCCACTTTCAGCAAAAATAGGCAGTGAAAAAATCTTTTGACAGTCATATTGACATTAATACGGCAACATTACACGAGCGGCACCGTTCGCGGAGGTAACAATGTGGTGCAATTTTCATATCTGCGAATGAGTCACAGACATGGAAATTGCACATGCGTCTTTTCCCTTATTCTGTCTAAATTGAATTTATAATGACATTAAATCAGACGTCCAAGTTCTAATGTCTGCTATCGAAGGCAAACTCAATGCAGAAAGACCTGCAGATGCAGTGTCACAGCAAAAATGTTGCCTTTAACACACGCGCCATATTTGTCAGATGGGAAGGCGTTTCATTGGAGGATGACCCCTGCAAGGTGCTCGCTGCTTCGTCACTCAGACTTATGTAGCTCGTTCAGATGTTTACATGGTTCCCCTGTAAATCCATATCAACAAATGGGTGAGATGCAGTTCACCGCTCACAGACCAAGCGCTCTTTGGACGGCTGGAAAACTTCGGTCTGTGTTTGTTTGATCAATAACACAAATGTAAACAGTAAATCTTGCCCTCAGAAAAAAGCTGTCAGTAACTGCAGGAACACACCTACTCACAGTGCATGCTCCCGTGCTCTGTAATAAGCACATGCTACGTGGCAATCTGTCTGTCTCGGCCTGCCTGTGTTTGCCTGTGCTGGGATGTGACCTCTCGTGAAGCACAAACACACACACCTACGCATGCAAACACACACACACACAGATACAACCATCTGCTTCTTTAATGAGCATGGCTGAACGCCGTCGTTTGCTGTATCAATCTTCCAGGCTACATATGTCATGCAATGCCATACAGAGACAGGAGGCATGGGGGCGAGCCTTTATGATCGCCAAAGTGTGAATTAATTAGCACTGTGTCTGGGGTTCTCATTCACGTCTCCCCAATATGTCACGCTCTATGATCTAACAAGGCCTCGAGCAGATAAAAAGCACAAGCTGAAGCAAAGTCACTCTCTGGCACATCCTTAAATTGTCCTCCAGCACACGAGCGGAGTCTGAAAAGGAGGCGCTGTGGAGGAAATGAGTTTCTTCTCTGACTTTTTTCTTCTTTTTTTTTCTTTCTTCCTATTCAATGACATGGAGATAAAAGCAAATGCAGACACGGCCCCACAGCTTTTTAGTTTCTTGCACTGACGGCTTTTTGTTTTTCTGTTTTTTTTTTTCTTTTTGCCATTATCTAAAGATGATAATGATTATCACATCTAATGGCTCTGACAGGTTAAATGCTTTCAGATCCATCTGCATTTCACCTTCACTGATGTCGCAGTCAGTCGTGAGTAATGGGGATTTAACTCTGTTTATCCAATAAAGCTTTGCCAGTCATGTATGCTCATAATTGCTTGTCTTTGGGAGAGATTTTTTTCTTTGATTTTGTGCGGTGTCGGTAATATGGGCACACTCACACACACACACACACGCACACACGCGCGCTGTATGTGTAAAAAGAAATGCCGCCGATGGGATCATCTGTTATTAAAGCTCAGGCTCGTTGAAGCAGGGAAAAGATGTCTTCCAGAAACCAGCTCACTGCATGTTATGTGTCTGTAAATATTAGTCCTGGCACTGGCCACGGGTGCTGGCTGTGGATGAGTTCTTGCATGAGCAGCACTGTGTGGGACTTTTTTTTGTATTAATGAATGTCGAGACTGAGCAGTCATGTTGACATCACCTGGCAACTGTATCTAGGAACACTGCGAATTGCAGTGAAGAATTTTCTGTGCACAGAAAATATTCCAAATATGCTAAAAGGCATGAATTACCCGAGTATTTGGTCTCATTTGGATAATTAGGAAGTCAAGGTAGCGAAGGAATCTCACAGTTTGACCAATATCTATTATTCATATAGTTAAAAGATGCATTTTCCTTAACTGAACAACTCCTAACGCTCTGCTCATCATCATCATCATCATCATAACACTGGGATGAGTGGCAGCAATACGCAACTGAACGAAGCACAGGAAAACGT
>JAMQGT020008643.1:0-19932 GCA_024447675.2 Pterophyllum scalare | reverse complement strand
ACTGACACGGTGTGGCATTCATTTCCGTTTTTTCTTTTTACACAAATAAAAATTTTTCTTACTTCCATCTACATTTTTTAGTTTGCAACCAAGGAATTCACAATGATTCTGAATGGGTCGAAGCAAACTTTGGTCCTTTTTTTTCCTTCGCCACATACTCTGACCTCAACCTTTTTAACCTCTCTGGGGTAAGTCTCTGGTATTTTATGTGTTTTTATTGCTACAATCTATTATGGTTTTACATTGAAATAATATTGTAGAAACCTTATAGCCTACCATTGTGACACTTTACTTTTGTTTTTACCGTCATAGGTAAATGTGCTAGACTTACTTTCTTCTGGACAGAAAGCTGAATTCCTTCTTGACTCCAACAATTTCTCAAATATAACCCTCGTGAGACTTGTATTTTCCACACTTTTGATACAATCACCTGTTGAAGACCTTGCAAATTTTTATAACAGTTTTGTTAATGGTGCAGCTGAGGTGAGAATTCACATTAGAACATTATTATTAACTCTTTAATCAAAGGAGATATCTGTTTTGAAAGATTTTTTTTTCTTTTTTTTTTTTTTGTTCTAGCAAAACTTGACCATTATTAACCCTGGAGTGCGTGATACCATCCTTAATGTAACACTGACAGCACTTGGCCCAAGCCTAGCCACGCTAAATCCTGATGGTTTCAAATTGTGGTTCCAGTTATACCTTCCTCTTTTCCTCCCAAGCATTGACTCTAACTCATTTAAAATAATTCCAAGAAGTATCAGCTGTACCTCCTATCAAGAGATGTGAGTGAAAACCTTGCCATTCTGACAATTTACGTTTGTCATATTAATTTAAGAGAATAGAAATGTTCTCAACACATTAGAGTAAATGAACATTTTTTTTGTTATTCTGTGTTTTCAGTGTCAAAGGGCTCAACAGTATTTTCACTCAGCTTTCCAACGTGCAGACACAACAGGTTTTCAAGTTCATAATGGATTATCTTAGGATCCAGCCCTCCTCAGGTATTATGGACGGCATAACAATATAGTGTATTTTTTTCAGTTTGTATAAATCCAAATTTCTTTTTTTTCATTGGCATGTTCAATCTATACCTTGCTTTCTAGGTTTTTCCTGTGTTGAATCTGTAAATGATGACCGACTCTGGCTTGAAGACAACTTTGGTCTTTTCCGTGCGCAAGCCTCCTACACAGATTTTGTGACCTTGAAAAACAATTTTGATGGCGTAAGTTCTGCCATTTAGCCCTTGTATTGCATGACCTTGTTCGATCACATTGTTTCACAACATATGCACAAAGTTGTGTAAAAAGGATAAAATTATTGGTATCCTTCAACTTAAAAAATAAATAAACAAAAACACAGTTATCTCAAAGATAAGTTTAGCTCAATAAAACTGAGTCTTGTATTGTTATTTAGCAAATTCTATATTTGTTATAAAGTTTGGTCACTTTTGATCTACTTGATCATCTTTGGATACAACTGATCCAGTTTCAGGAATTTTAGAGTGCTATTCATTTCCCGCTTACAAACTTTCATTATATTTTTGAGTTGAGATGGAGGAAAACTTTCTTTGCTTTGACTAAACGTTGAAAGCTGACACTGAATTTCTGATGCAGTGTTTCCTGATATCACTGTGTTAGCAATATTGTCCTTGAAACTTGACATACAGCCATAATGATATAACACAATCACTACAAGTCGATTTATTTCAATAACAGAAATAAATGTATGTTTCAGTGGAAGGGATAGAACAGAAATTCCCACTAAAGAGAATAAATAAGTAAACTGCAAACTTGCGTGTCTGTGTGTGTGTGTGTGTGTCAGCAGGGTGGAGAGAAGTCTTAGATTGACAAATACTGTAATCAGGCTTGCTTGTAGATGCAAAGTTAAAACTGAACTATTTATTTAGCAGGTAAACAGAGATATAAGTCATCACACATCACCACAGTCCTAACCCTAACCCATCTCCCCAGGTCTTGGTAAAACGAATCAAAAACGATTAATTTTTATTTTATTTTTTTTAAAAAGTCTGTTTTGGCCTTCTCCATAAATAAGAGTCAGAGTGAGGTTACCACCTATGATGACTCTGACCTCAGAGGGTTAAAGGTAAATTGGTAAATAACATATGGGGGTCCCTTGGTGAACTAAAGCAAACAACTGTATGCATATGTTAAGTTTTTGGTGTTCTCTTACTGAATTGCTTGTTGTAACTTCTAGTTGGAGGTTGCAGATCTTCTCACTGTTAGTCAGCTGGCCGACCTTGCAGCAACTGCATCACAGCTAAAGAGCAAGCAAGATGTGACAGAAATCATGGCAGTCATCAGCCCTGCAGACTTTGGTGCTTTCTTTGATAAAGTCTCACCAGCCATTCAGGTAAAACATCATTGTTTTTCCCCCAAGAAATTTACTATACTAAACCTATAAGAAAACTTGCATGTTTTTTTTCCCAGGCTGATGTTGAAATTGTGTAAAAATTGAAAGTTAAAAATTACATGCAGATGCAAATGATTGTTTATTTATGTATAGTCATGCTGAGAGGTACTCTTAGACTACTGAGCTGCTGCACTACTGTACTGTTGTATTATTACTAAAGTTACACTAAGAAAAACAGGGAGAAATAAGTTATTAACTTTCTTGATGGATACTTGTTTGTTGAACACTAGAAAAACAGCTAGCTTGCCAATTCCAAACTTAAGAGAGAAGTTATTTAGCTAGCTTCCATGGTAACATAAATGCTTAAAACTTACCTGCACGTGTCAAATTTTGTTATTTTAGTCGAAGAAGTATGTGGTCTTGTTTCTTCAGTAACCTAGCAAAAGTTTTGGCCTCCTGAAAAAGAAGAAACACACGTTTTTGTCATTTAGTTTTTGCAGCAGTTTTTGCAAAGAAGACAACTAACAAAAAAAGTTTGTGTTGACGTTACATTTTATTTTTTGAGGGGCAGGCCTAATATAAATAAAACAGTAGAGTTCTAAGTAACTTTCTACATTAAACAAGCAAAGAAATGCCCAGTATAAGTACTTAAGATAATTCAATTCAGTTTTATTTATATAGTGCCAGTTCAAAACAACAGTCACCTCAAGGTGCTTTATATTGTAAAGTAAAGACCCTACAGTATTTGAAAGAAACCCAACAATCACTTGACTCCCTATGAGCAACACTTGACAGTGGGAAGGAAAAACTCCCTTTTAACAGGAAGAAACCTCTGGCAGAAACAGGGAGGGCCAGCCATCCACTGTGACCAGTTGCGGGTGATGGGAAGGAGAAGAGAGCAGAGAGAGAGAGAGAGCGCCAGAGTTAAATAATTACTAATGATTAAATATGAGAGTGAAAACAGATGAGTGAAGAAGAAACGCTCAGAGCATCATGGGAAGCCCCCGCCCCCCGCCCCCCAGCAGCATTAACCTACTGCAGTATAACTAAGGGATGGTTCAGGGTATTATTACCTAATAATAACAATAATGGAAATGATGGGGAAAAAATGCTCGTGGAAAGTTTGAAGCTTTGTTGGTGTGAACACAAAAATTCATTTGCAGCAGCTTTAAAGACTAATATATCCCACATTGAAAGGTGTAGATTGATGGAGTGTTTTAAACTGAACTCAAGGCTAGTTTTATTCCCTTTGAGGGATCTCTATTTTTAGATGTTAGGAAAGTCATTTTTACCTTTGCTTGCAGTTTGGTTAGACAGCGAGTTTTTACTGTATAGGTTTTTTTGTTTAGTTTTTTGCAGTCTTAGAGAAGTTTTTTTCTTTTCTTTTGGAGTTAGGGGTGGTTAGATTTGGGCAGCTAGCCTTCCCTTTTGTTCACAGTTTGTTTAGAGCAAGTAATTATTTTTGTCTGTGGTGTGGTTAGTGTAGACCAGCTGTTTTTAATCTTTGTCCTTTAGGCGACACAACCACTTGCTTGGGTTTAGGAAGTAAACCATTTCAGAAAAGCGGTATTGACACCACCACCAAGGACACTCAGGAGAAGCTTGTTGCTTTTTGTGGTGCGGGCATGTAATTTAGGATGTTATACTTTTATACTTTATATCACCACCCCAGAACCTGGTGTTAAGAGGTCATGCTCATTTCTTGTATTTCTGTCAGACTGTTTCTAAACCAGCAACAGGTTAATTATGATTCAAATTCAGATATTTTTACTTTCTTGTAAGCTTCTTACTCACACTATGTCATTTACACCCAGGTCCACTCAGCCAACTACTCAGAAGAGGTGAAGTCTGCGTTCCTTGAAGAAATTTTCAGCAGAGGAAATCTGTCATCTCCAGCTGTCAGTGACGGAGACTTCCTGCTGTGGCTCAGGGTTCGACTGAGCCCTCTCCTAGTCAACCTCTCTCCCACCCTGGTGACACCCTTATTCAGCATCGTGACAAACAGGAGTTGCAACAGCAGCCAAGAGATGTAAGAAAATGGTGCATATTAGGTGTGATTAGCCGCACTGTGGAGTGAATGTTTTGTGGAGGATTCTGGATCAAATGAAGGGACATTTCGAGTACATTTTTATAATTGCTTTCTTCAATTCATCTGAAATTAGGATCACATTGCTGGACACACTGACCATGACACTCAGCAATAACACCCAAACAGAGATCTACAAAAACATCCTCGTCTTCCTGCAAGGTTTGTTACCTGGAAAACTAATAATGAAACACATCTGTGACAAAAGTAAATCTATTTTTAAGTAACTGTTTTATGTCGAAATGGTTGAAATGTGCAACCAAATCAGTGCCAGGTTAAGCAGTGATTTCATTTGTGTTTAAAACAGGTCCAGCGCCACTCAAGTGTTACAGTGGTGGAAGCTTCTATGTCTATCTGAGGAACACTTTCCTCGGCTTCGGCTTTCCGGATTTGTCCGTGTTTGTGTCACTCCTGCCATCAATGCGCAAATCAGAGGTGAAAAAATAAGAAATCATACTTTTAAAAAAAAAACACACACCTGCAATGCACTAACTCCAGCACTAATATATTATAATATATTCAATTATATGTATTTATCTCTCTTCAGCTCCTTGATACCATCAGCGCCTCAGAGCTGAGCCAGCTCCTCAGTCAGCCCGGTGTGACTGGTGACAATGCAGATGTCTGTGTCATCTTGAACAACTACAACAACACTCCTGCCTTCCTCGAAACTGTATGTCCCTTAAATACCGTCTCCATTCAACAACATTAACTGACTTTAACATTACTACACACAAAATATATATGAATGTTAGCAGCATTCAAGTAGTAGCTTCCAGCTTGTTGCTTAAAATTGCCAGTTTTGCTCCAATTTGTCATTAATTGTGAAAATATATGTGTTTGGCCCTAGGAGGATGCTCCAGACGATGTAAGGATGGTGATCCTCTCCTGTGTTTGGCCTTTGGCCCTGGGCAGCAGGAGCAGAGCTGAGGCTAATTCATGGTTTGACCTGCGCCTGAGTAGCTATCTTAGATTCCTCAGCAAGAGCCTCATCAGCCCCGTCGAAGTGCAGAACGCCTCATGTTTTGCCTTCCAGAAACTGTAAGTCTCTTTTTCCCCGTGACTCAAGGTCAGTGAATGGATTACATGACAACCACATTTTTCATTATTTTCCTTTCAATAGGGTCTATGTGATGGGAAATAACTTCACATACTACAGCTCTGGGTTTGAACAGGAAGATGTGTATGCCACGATCAGGACCTACTTGAGCACTGGTAAGATTCATTAATAAGCAAATAAGCTGTAAAAGCAGCATGTACGTGCAACATGGTGTGTATGGAATTCACGAAATTCAGTTTTAAAAAAACTCAGGATGCTTGTCATGTTTTATTTCAAATTATATGAAGTGGATAAAGATGTAAACTCCAGTTGTAGATGAGAGGGTTGCTTCCCTGACAGTTCAGAGTACCCACCCTTTTTTGAGTCGCTGGACGGGGTGCTTGAGGGTGCTCCATTCGATGACTCCATCGTCCTGCTGGGAGACTTCAACGCTCACATGGGCAGTGACAGTGAGACCTGGAGGGGCGTGATTGGGAGGAACGGCCTGCCTGATCTGAACCTGAATGGTGTTTTGTTATTGGACTTCTGTGCAAACCACAGTTTGTCCATAACAAACAGCGTGTTCGAACATAAGGATGTCCATAAGTGCACGTGGCACCAGGACACCCTAGGTCGCAGGTCGACGATCGATTTTTGTAATCGTATCACCAGATCTGTGGCCGTATGTTCTGGACACTCGGGTGAAGAGAGGAGCTGAGCTGTCAGCTGATCACCACCTGGTGGTGCGTTGGATCAGGTGGCGGGGGAGGATGCTGGACAGACCTGGCACACCTAAACGTATTGTGAACATGTGCTGGGAATGCCTGGCAGAGGTCCCAGTCTGCAAGATCCCACCTCCGGCAGAACTTCGACAGCATTCCGAGGGAGGCTGAGGACAGTCCGAGAGGACCGTGTTCCGCATCTCCACTGCTGAGGCTGCTGCTCAGAGCTGTGGCTGCAAGGTGGTTGGTGCCTGTCATGGTGGTAACCCCCAAACCAGATGGTGTTCACCGGAGATGAAGGGAGCCATCAAGCTGAAGGAGGAGTCCTATCCTGGGAATACCTTTGGGTCCCCCTGGATGAGCTGGTGGAGGTGACTGAGGAGAGGGAAGTCTGGGCTTCTCTGCTTAGGCTGCTGCCACTGCAACCCAGCCCCGGATCAAGTGGAGCAAAATGGATGGATAAACCTGTAGGGCAGCACGGTGTTGCAGTGGTTAGCACTGTTGCCTCACAGCTAGGAGGTCTGGGTTCGAATCCACCGTGCCCGGGGCCTTTCTGTGTGGAGTTTGCATGTTCTCCCCATGTTTGCGTGGGTTGTCTCCAGGTACTTTGGTTTTCTTCCACAGTCCAAAGAAATGCACTGAGTGGGGTTAGGTTAATTGGTGATTCTAAATTGCCCATAGGTATGAATGGTTGTCTCTGCTCTGTGTTAGCCCTGCAACAGGCTGGTGACCTGTACAACCTGTACCCCGCCTCTTGCCATGCGCCAGCTGGGATAGGCTCTAGCCCCCCCCCGTGACCCTGAAAAGGATAAGTGGAAGAGAATGGATGGATAAAAATACAGTAATACTGTCTGACAATCCACACTGAATTGGTAAAATGCAGCTAGCTGAAATAATTTATATATGTAGAAATAGATCTGAATTTTACAGAATACCTTGAAGTGGGCGTTCACAGTCTCTGCGGATTGATTGCTGCACCATTCCCAGTTTGAATCCATTTCATCATTTTTTAGGTGTATGTCTGTATCAAAACATCAGACTTCCTTGCTGTACTTTTTGCCTTAGAGGACCTGTTCCACACAGCCCCACTAGCAAAACAATAATGGCACCTGCCAAACAGACAGAACAGCATGTGCTTACTAGGACCAAGAAGCTGGTGTAATATGCATGTGTAGCACACATACAGTGCTCAAAGCAAACCTGGTTTTCTCTTCTAGCACATCTGGAGTCATTGTTCTTGCTGAATGAAAAGACTACCTGGTGTCAAAACTTGAGCCACATGATAAAACTGATGCCATGCTGATTTGTCGTTAATTGTCACTTTGGTGATCATGTTGCCAGTAACAAGCTTGTGTCTTGTGTCCACAGGTTCTGGAGCCAGATGCTACATTGCCAGTGTTGCAGAGCTAAACTCTACTGCCTGGTTTGTCAATAATATCGGGAACTTTGTGACATTTATGACTCTGGATGATCTCAACACCTTTGTCTCCACCACTCAGGTATGTCCTGAGTTCAGGTCTGTGCAATTTATTCAAACGTAAACCAAAATGCAACCTGAGAGAAGGTGTTTGGTGGGAACAGGGGATTATAAAAAGGTAAGCAGACATCAGTATTATTCACCTGTCTGGCTTCTTAATTTTTGCAGATTAACGTGTTCTTGGAAGACCAAGCCAACCTGGAGCTCTTCAATAATACAGCAATCCCAGAAAATGTAATCAACTACTATGTCACACAACTTTATGCATTTAACCGGACCTTCAATCCAGTCAAGTAAGTATCCACCAATCTGACAAAAACAGCCAGCCATGGTATGTAAGCCTTAAACTGTATATAATTTAGCAGGTGAATGGCAGTCATTCTTTATTCGTGTTTGAAAATGTTATTTTCCATTCAGGCTCCCAGGCTTTTTCCTGTGCTCTTCTGAGGTGCCGCCTTCGGCATATACGTCTTTGAATGAAGATGATACCATGCTCGTCTTGGACAATCTGAATGAGTTCTGCAATGGAACACAGAGCCCTCAGGTACCAGCCCCGACACATTTCTAAACACGAACAGAGTCCGAATGAAATTGTTTCTATATAAGCTAGTTTAAATTGATAGACTTGTAAAACCCAAAATTCAACCAGAATATACATTCAAAACAGCAGAACATAAAATATAAATCTCAGGCACTTGATTATTGTACATGCTGGCACTGAGCCTAAACTCTGAACAGTATGCTCTTCCCAGTGAGTCTAGAAGGGCAATTTTTTTTAAATTCTCTTTGTGTTGACACATTTTCATATTTTATTCGATAGGTTTCTGCTGCTTTGGCATCCAACATCAAGACAATTACAGAACAGACATTTACAGCGCTCGGTGGTGCCAGCTCAGGTCTGACCAGCAGCCAGATCAGTTCAGTTCCTGCAACAGTGCTGGTTTCTTCTTTGTCCACTCTGGGCTCAAGTCAGCACCTGGAACCAAGATCAGGCCTCCACAATCATCCAAATTATTACTGCCTCAGGCTTCCAGGTAATGGTCATGCAAGTCCACTTAATGTACCTGATGTCCATTTGAGATTTCTAATATATTTTCTAATCCATGTTCCTAACAACATTATGTATGTATAACTCTAAGATGCTTGCTACTTTGCAGAATGAGGCTTTGATAAATTGAAATGTGTTAACAGATCAACAGTGGGGCCTCCCTGGGATCCCTTGGCACACTTGTTGTTGGAGTTCCTTCAGATTTAATAGGAAAAATCAGCCCTTCTGAGCTACTCACCATCTCAAAGAGCACCACCTTTGTTTCCAACATGCTGGCAGCGCCAGAAGTTGTCCAACAGACCTTCATCAGAAAGGTACAAATTTAGCTTCCACATCACAAAATCATCTCTGGCATTATGATATTAGACATTAGATATTGTGACATCAGAACAATGGGGTCTTTGTTGTTAATCAGTATTATTGAATGTCTGTAAAGAAAATATGTTTCATGACTCCATACATAACATTTAATGTAAAATGCATTCACCTGCCTGGTAGATCATTTCTCTGGACACGAGTCCAGCCAAACTCGTGCTGAATGTGCCAGATGCTATGGCAACTGAGATCCCACCATCCCGCTTGGTATTTTCTGAGGACCCTGCGAACATCAGCGTGCTCAACAGAAAAACGTGGACACAAGATCAGGTCAGTACGGCGTTTAAAGAGCAGAACAACATTAACCAGAGATGATGGTTTAAAGTCTGAGTTGGCGTAGCTAGAATGAAGTCACATATATTCTACATCAGTACTAGTAATAACATATATAGTGTAGAAGAATAAAACACTCGGCAGTAGTGTGATTCCAAGTTAAAATCAGGAGAAAAAAAATCCACTCTTTTTCTTGGTCTTCTAGGCTGCCATCTTTTTTGGGGCACTGGGGAACACAGACTTTGAGATCGAACAGTAAGTGAATAAGTCGTGTAACTATTTGCCCTTGAAGGTTTTTTTTTTTTAAAGAGAGGATTATTTATTAATTCTCTCCGTGTTTTTTCCACACCCCCCCCCGACAGGCTTTCTTCTTCAGTCCTACAAGGCTTCACGTGCACTACTGTCCAGAAAATGCCACAATTTAGGATCAAGGAGCTGGTCTGGGCCTGTAGGCCGCGGGCAGGCCAAGCCAAAGTGCAGCTGAAGGAATCACAGGTAACATCTGCTAGAACATAATTAACAATATCACTAAGGCTGTTTATATGAATTTAACAACTGAGATAAGTTGGATGTAAAATACCAATTTCAGTGTTACAAAGAGCTATCTCGCATATCAGTGAGTACTCCTTTGTTTCCACAGCTAACCTGCATGTACAACTTAATCAGCGGAGAAATCTCACAGAACTTTACAGATTATCCATCAGACATGCTTCTCTACCTAAGGTGAGTCTGTCTCCAAGTACTTTCTTGCACTGACCTCAAAATGCGTCACTAATGTGAAGAAGATGATTTCTTACTGATTTCCTTTTTTTCTCTTGTCAAAAACAGCAGCAAAGATGTCAGCAAAAACAACTGCAGGTCATACTTCTCTGCACTGGGTGCTGCAGACTTCTCTGTGCCCTCCAAAGTCTTGAACAAGGACTCGCAGCTGTTCAGTGAAGCCGTGGCATGCTTGGTGAGTGGCCTTTTATGACACGTGACACTAGTTACACTGTCGTATAGGCGCACAGTTTTTAAATACAGTATTTTCCTGTGTTCTGTTTTCAGGGTATAAATGGCTTGAACCTGAGCAGAGAAAATGTGGAGGTCCTGGGAAACATGGCCTGCGTCCTGGACGGGTCTCACATACAGAACGCAGATCCTCTCATCCTGGAAAACCTCAAAGCCTGCAATGACTTCTCTGACAGCCAGGTGGCAGCCATGGAGACACTGCTGCTGTCTGGGGCAACACAATATGGGTACTGACACACTTTTTATTACCGGATACAGGCCACAAGCCAGTCACAGTTTTTGCAGTCCCCATATTTTACCACCAACCAATTTAATGAAATTTCCAGACTTAGAAGAGTAAAACGTAACAGATTTGTTGTTTAACTTTGTAACCTGAGTCCGATTAAGTTACGTAGTCTGCTGTCTTAGCTTCGGGGGGAAACATCTAGTTTTTGTGTCTTCTGGTGGTGTGGACTCCCTGCAGACAACAAATGGAAACCTTGATCTTTGCCTACAGATATTTCCACGTTCATATGCAAATATTTATTATGCAGAGATTAGGCTCCATCAACAGTGTAACCCAGAGTTGCAGTTATATTTCTGAGGAGCTACCAGTCAGATGTGCCTTATCTCCTTAACACAAGATTAAATCCTGCCTTATTTTCAAAATAAAGCTATACACCAACCACAAACTTGCCAGTTTTATTTTGAGGAATTTGTATACATAATATCTTTAATATTAATATAATATTTTACCACCTCTGTAAAATCTGCAAGCCAGACTGTAACAAAATATCATCCTCTATTTTCAGAAATGTTTCTACCTGGAACTTGCAAACACTGCAGAACCTTGGGCCGCTTCCTCTGTACTTCACAAGTAACATCTGGAGCTATTTCAAATTTGTATGTTTTTTAACTTGTTTCTTGAGACTCTTTAGTCCAATAATATTCATTTAAAACACCTCGTATTAAAACTCGGTTTCTGTAACTTTATTTTTTCACAGACAATCAAAAAGCAGTTCCTTCAGATGTTTTTGCCCAACTTGAGGAAAGCAAACACAGAGAAAAGCAAACTCAGGAGCCTGTTCACAGAGATCAGCAGCCTGAGGACAAGACGAGAAGCAGGTACAAACCTGCTGTTCTTGTTCATTTCCATGAAGCAGCACCTCAAACTGGAGCAAAAACAATTAGTCATGTGGGAGGAAATGAATTGCAACTTTTGATAAGTATAGACCTTTTCTAAATTCCAGTCGTCACTGTCACGATCATACAAATAGAAACTGTCAACACATAGTAGTAGCGATGTGAGGGCAGATAGCAATAGAACTTAGAGAAGTCAGGTGTTAAGATTTATAGCAAAACATTAGAGTGCACTGATATGAGTATTTATCTATTATAAAGTCAGCTTTTCGTTTGCCAAAAAGCAAAAAAGTTTTTAAAGTTGTACAGTCGTGCACACAAAACCATTTTGTACAGATGCCAAATATTTGAAATGTTATATTATTTCTGATTGTTCTTAAGGCTGCACCGTGGGCAACATCACCCAGCTGACAGCTAGTGACCCCTCCTTTCCTTTTGGCTACGACGTTACGCAGTTTGACCTCTGCCTGGATGTTTCCACTCTGAAAGAAAACCTCAACTTAATCTGTGAGAAGGTGGATGACGCTACCTTCCAGAGTGTCATCCTAAAGAAACTCAACGAGGTATGTTGGGAATGTCGGGGAATTTTGAGAAAGAGCCAGAATGTGATTTGTGACTTTAGAGACGCTAATTATTAAACAGCAGCTGGCAAAGGTAACACTTGCAAAAGACAGTAATATTGTAAATATTGGGATTTTAACACATTAGCACAGAATATTACGCAGTCTCTGTTGTTGCAGGCATTCCCGTTAGGGGTTTCTGATCAGGAAGTCCAGATGCTTGGATCAGTGTCTCGTGTGGCATCGCTCGACGACATTTCGAAGTGGAACATCACCACAATTGACACACTTGCAGCTTTAATGAAAGCTGGAGATGGATCCTGGGAGGGAGCAGAGGTATAAGAGGAGGGATTCACTACACTGTAAAACCATTATTTGTTACAGTAAATAAGGCTCATGCTTGCAGGTGTTCTTTTCTGCTGATGTGTTGTGATGGTTTTTCTTACTTCACATGTTTTCTAGAGCAACAAAATCATCACTAAGTATCTGAACACTTCTGGAAACTCCCTGGGCAGCACTGAGCTGAACGTTATTGGCTCCAACCTGTGCTCATTAGACACCAGTACACTGCAGACCATCAGCCCAGACAGCATCAGGTCGGTGTGAGCATGTAGCTCAAAGATACAAAATAAACTGCCACACTTGAGTGCAAGGTCTAACACTATATGCCTCTTTCTTCTTTCACCCTGACAGATATGCCAACCCTCTCAATGTGACATCATGTTCAGCTGAGCAGAAGAACGTCCTGTATGAGATCAGTAACACCTCCTTCAGCTCATATCGCTCCAATTCCAGTGCCCTTTACTTTTTAATTCAGTCCTATCTAGGTAAGAATTCATTTTGTCTGTTTTTATAGCTGTTTCTCTACTTCTTATAAAACTGCTTTCTAATTTCCTGTTTCATTTCCTCTCTTGATAGGTGGAGCGCCTCTGCAGGATGTAGTAGCACTGTCATCACAGAACATCAGCATGGACATAAACACTTTCAGAAGTCTGGCTCCTGCTGTTATTGCTGTAAGAATACTTGTTAAAGAAATGTTTTGGACATCCATCTACCTCTTTAATTTTATTGTGAATATATAATAAATCTGGGTTAAATGAATGCTTTAGTAGAACTCAGTTGTTAATGTGGAATCGTAGAAATCGTTATTTAAGTCTAAAAATCACAGAAACAGACCTGCATGTAAAGAACAGGAGTTGACAGGAGTTGGATGTAGAAGTTTGATACCACTGTCATATTTCTGTTTAATATAAAGCTACAAACAGCAACTGTTACGTTAGTTTACATATTGACTGGAGGCCGAGAAAAAAAGAGATAGATTTGTTCTTTACAAACGCAGGAAAATCTGCAGAAGCTTACTCATTAACTTTTTATTTTCTAATCCCTGCAAAATAAATAAACTGTTAAATTACTGTTCAAATCAGCTGCTAATTTTCTTTTCTATTACTCAACTAAAATTCACAGGATTTGACTGTGACCAACGTACAAGGCCTCATGGGTGTGAACCTACCTGCCCTGAAGCTGTTCGAGAATGATACTGTAATTCAGAGCTGGGTGAATGAGCAGCCGCAGTCAGAGCTCGACAAACTGAATCTGGGTCTGATCAGCAACAGAGCTGAGCCAGTCACCGCAGCGTCCAGCTCCAGCGGCACCACCGCTGCTCCCGGCTCCAACGGCACCACCGCAGCGTCCAGCTCCAACGGCACCACCGCAGCGTCCAGCTCCAGCGGCACCACCGCCGCAGCAACCAACGGGAGCGGGGAGCTTGGAAAGCCCCAAACGCAGATATTGCTGGCTGCTCTGCTGACAGCTGTGCTACAAATGCTGCTATAACCAACCACAACACATACCCAAGTTTAACATTCTCATAATAACCAGTGATGATTCAGTTACTTCTTTAGTATAGCTTTAGGGTGATTATTATATTTCTGTAATTTAATTCATGCTCAAAGAAAACTGCCTCCATGCAAATATTTAATTTCTGCTTTATCTATATGTAAAATTATTTATCCGGTATGTCAAAACAACCACAGTGATCATCAATAGGCAATAAACTTTCCTTATACTTAGTGAAATGAAGAACTGCTAATAAATTCTAATAATCATTGTTAAATCTTTATTAAAACTAAATAGCAAGATAATTTAGACCTTAATTTCCTGTTCTGTCTGTTATAATTTAAATTGTATTCCTCTTCTTAAAATCAATAAAAACATATTGATAAATATCTAATGTTTATGTGTCTGCTTGTAGGGAAAAACACGGGGCCTCCTGGGCTTTAATGGATTTTACCAGCTACACTAAGTGTACATGTACTTTGTGCCTGTGCACCCTTTACCCTTTAATGGCTGGCTGCAACATTTTTATAGCTGATAAATTGTTTGCACTCACAGGTTAAACAGGCTTCTAAAAACCCAACTAGGACCAAAAACACTTTTTTTAATTGGGTTTTTAACAGCTTGACTCGCTTGAATTTTTCAGCCTGAAGAAGTCATGCAGATTCCTAAAATTTATGACCTGAGAGGGGCCTTTCTGCGTGCTCACCCTCGCAGACAGTTTCTGTGCTGACTGCGTGGGTTCTCTCCACGTACTCCGGCTTCCTCCCACGGTACAAAAACACGTGTGGGGTTAGGTTACCTGGGGATTCCAGATTAATTGTAGGTGTGAATGTGACTGAATGGTTGCTTGTCTATGTGCTGCAATTGATCGGTGACCCGTCCTGGGTGTACCCTGCCTCTCGCACTATGACAGCTGGGATCGTCTCCAGGCCCCCATAACCCTGAACCGGATGAGCAGAAGAACACGATGGATCCGATGCTTACTACAGCTGCATGAATAATGTCTTTATTTTGTACACAGTGATCATAATCAGTCCACTTAAAATGCACAAGCACTGCATCTATCATAAGCACTTGTTACAGTCACAAAGTTACATGTGACCTGAGCTAAATGTCAACAAAGTGCTGTTATAGTAAAGTCAATATAGAAAAAGTAAAGGCCAACGTAAAGTTAATGTCAAAAATTACTGTGGAAGGTTGAGGTCATTTGAAGGTCAAGGTAAAGGGCAAGCACCTCATTTGAGAATTAATACAAGTTACAAGTGTGTAAAATGTGAGTGATCTAGCTTGAACGTTATAGAAATTATGGCCAACGTTAAAAGTTTTGGTGGACCAGATGCTGCCACCGATTCAGACGCCAACAACAGCTCAAATTTTTCCTCGAAACAGCCGAGATGAAAACAACAACACCACAAAAACAGGATGAAGAACACCAGTGAGGGTAGCATGTAGAAAAGATACATGAGTACATGAGGTATGCACCACAATTATTTTAGGATGTTACAGCACACAAAGATTTGGCACAAACTTAATAGTATTTGTAACAGATGCAATATTATTATATTATTATAAATAATATAAAGATGGCTGCACACTCATGGCTGAAACTGTTTTACTGTAAGCAAAATTACTGATTATCACAGATTTGTAGTCTAGGTCTGCTGCTCTGTGTACATTTCTGTTGTCACATAACCTGTAATAGTTCATTTGAAGGTCATCTTCTCTGTCAGGTTAAGTGTACATTGCGAGGTACATCCACTGCAATTAAAAAGGGACAGATCATTCATATGTTTCATAGGACATATTAAAATCACAGTAACTGCATCAAAGAAAATTAAAAATGTTGTGCATGCATGACATAATTTCATTCAGCAGACCTGGGACATGTTCACTGAAACCAGGTTGATTTTGCGTCAAGTAAAATTACTGATAATTTGTTTTCATCCATTTGAAATGAACAGCTGTGCGTGTCGTGATAGGTTAGAATACTGAAGCATTTTAAAATGAACTTTGGTCACCTCTGTTTCCTGAAGAGTCACAGCCCTGCCATCAGACAACTGGTTGAAGATTTCTGTTCAGAAAGACACAAATTTTTATTACGTGAGAAACAGGCAATAAAGCAATAATTTCTCTGTAACTATTGTAGGGTCTTTACCTCACAATATAAAGTGCCTTGAGTTGACTGTTGTGATTTTCTGCTATATAAATAAAATTGAACCAGCTCGCAGTGGAACAGTTCGCAGCCGAGTGTGAAGCGGCCGGTATGAGAATCAGCACCTCTAAGTCTGAGGCCATGGTCCTCAGCCAGAAAAGGGTGGAGTGCCCACTCCAGCTCAGGGACGAGTTGCTGCCCCAGGTGGAGGAGTATGTCAGGGTCTTGTTCATGAGTGATAGGAGAAGGAAATGGGAGACTGACAGATGGATCGGGGCTGTGTCTGCAGTGACGCAGATGCTGCATCGGTCCGTCATGGTAAAGAGGGAGCTGAGCGTGAAAGCAAAGCTGTTGATCTACGTCCATATCCTCACCTATGGTCATGAACTTTGGGTGGTCACGGAGAGAATAAGATCGTCAGTACAAGCGGTAGAAATGAGTTTCCTCTGAAGGGTGGCTGGCCTCTCCCTTAGAGATAGGGTGAGGAGCTGCTGCTCCACATCAAAAGGAGCCAGTTGAGGTTGTTCGGGCATCTTACTAGGATGTCTCCTGGGCGCCTCTTGGGTGAGGTGTTCCGGGCATGTCCTATCGAGAGGAGGCGGCCCCGGGACAGACCCAGGTCAAACTGGAGAGATTATATCTCTCAGCTGGCCTGGGAATGCCTTGGGGTGCTCCCAGATAAGCTGGCAGAGGTGACTGGGGAGAGGGATGTCTGGGCTTCTCTGCTTAGGCTGGATAAGCAGAAGAAGATGGATGGATTGATGGATCGATGGATCGATGGGTGGATAAAATTGAGTTGAATTGAATAAATATGAACAGAAAAGGCATCACATGCTGTGACGAAAGTTTCGTCTCATTTGCATGACTTCATTTTTTGGTACACAAAGAAAATCTGCTTTCACAGCTTGTTCTCGCTGATGTGAAAGTAATGTCTGATCGTACAGAAAAGACTTCAGTTAGTGAGCACTAAAAGTTATTCTGAGGTTCAAGTTAGGTGTCAGACCATTGCAGATATTCAAATTGTTTCTAAAGCTGACAACCTTTAATTCATGAAGAACATAAGTTATGTCTCCTCTTGTCGATCATCTCCAAATGTACTTACGGTACATGCAGTCAAAGCGAAGGAGTAGACTGATGAAGCTCTCCAGAGTAATGTGCCCAGATGAGGTGCCGTAGCGCAGCGCCATCAAATTCAGCATCTCATCGCTGACCTTCTTTCCTGACCAACAAACAGTTTGTGAGATGAAGTCTTACAGTAGGTACAGTTTGTATTAGGACACGGTGCGATTAGACATTGTTTTTGGCTAGAATATCACAGCAAGTGCTAATGCAACTTTCAGAACGTTTTAAGGCTGAGTGTATGAATGTTATCATTTCCTTCTAGATTCTAATCTTGTTTCTGATTCAGTTCAGTTCAATTTTATTTACATAGCGCCAAATCACAACAGTCGACTCAAGGCGACAGAGACAACCCAACAATCAAAACGACCCCCTATGACCAAGCACTTGGTGACAGTGGGAAGGAAAAACTCCCTTTTAACAGGAAGAAAACACCGGCAGGACCAGTCTCAGTGGTGGTGCTTTACTACCAAAGATGGGCTATGAATAAAAATTTAATGTGTCATGATGTTAACTTGTTAATTACCAGTTACTCGTATATCCCATATATTTAGACTCTTAGCTCGGCGATTGGTCTACCAGCTTCCTCTTTACTGTAGTTATTAACTGTGTTTGTCTGCTTTCTAGTGCTAAACGGTGTTTGTTTTTTTTCACACAATGGAGGAGTGGTTCCCAAACTTGTTCTGGCATGTCACACTTCAAATGCTTCAATTTTTATTCACAAATCAAAATTCACTCCTTGTTTTTCCCCTGGCTGTCCACACCTTCCCTTCAGTGCCTTTGTGCCACACAGTGTGAGAGCCACGGCTACAGAGAGTAACTAAAAACAGTAAAAGTCAGTCAACTAAACACTGAGGAAAAAATGTGATACAGAGCTCCACCACAGGAGAGAGTTACAAAGATGATAGTTATGGGAACATTACCAAATGTTAACCATAACATTGTTTTGCACAGAAAATGTGCTTTAAGTCTCAATAGTCACAGGATAGTTTTACGCTCATACAGTGTGGTTCTGTTATTTCTCCAGTAGCCAAAAATATAATGTCTACCTGAAGCTATGATGGCATTTCTCAGCTCGCTTAGTGACAGTGTCCCCGTTTTTGAAACATCGGAGCGGGAGAAAATTTCCTGTGTAAAGAACATACAATTGGTCATTAAAAACTTTTTACAATAAGGAGAGGTCGGCATGAGCTAAAACCCGTGGCATTTCCCCTCTCAGCAGGACAGGGACATTTCATTTTGTCCTGCTGTTAAGAGTCAGCTTGACCAGCAATAAAATAACAAGCAGGGGGCGCTCTCATGGACTGCATGCTGTCACTGCAGTGTCCACAGTGTCTGCAAAGAAAAGCACTGGTGAAGGGGAGATTAAAAATAGACTCAAAGGTGCAACTTAATGCTGAAAAATAAGCGCCAGTCAGGGAGCAGATCAGTCAGACCAAAATAAAACAGTTTCAGTGAATACATGTGTGAAGTGTTGCTACTTTGGTTTGATGATTGAATATAAAGGTTTATTTGCACATTTAAGCTAATCTCTAATTATTATTATTTTTATTATTTTCACACTGTGCCTGTTAATATTTGAGTCTTCTTGATATTAACAACAAATGTGATGTTTAAAAGTGAATGGCTGACATAATCTTAATAAATCAAAAATAAATGTGGAATTATTGTACTTGTACGCATTAGAACAGCTGTAGTTGCAGACTCCGTGTGCTTATGCTTGTGTTTTGAGCGTGAATCATGTGCTAAATCAATCAATCAATCAATCAATACGTTTCTGAGTCGTGTTGTTCTTCTCCCTGAAGAAGAATTAAAGGTAATTCTCTTTCAGCATGAACTGTTCTCTTCTTGTGTGTGCTGCAGCCTGGATGCCAACAGGTGGAGGAGAATCCAGCAACCCTGAAACTCATGTCCTCCCAAAGCCCAGCCTGGCCTGTTACTCACTACATATGTTTCCCATGTCCCTCCTTTCCTTCACTGAGTTCTTGCATGCAAATGACCCGTTTCCCTCTTCAAGCCAAGTCCTGTTTTCACCCCAGTTACCTGCTAGGTAATCCAAAGCTTTTGTCTTTTAATTACATCTTTGACATCCATTATGTTTCTCTTACCTGGTATGTGACAGCTTTCTTCCACAGACGAACAAACTCCTCACCATTCAGCTTTCCAGTGACAGATGTCTTTTTAATCCACTATTAAGATGTCAGAACCGTACGTGTTTTCTCATGCCTCAGCCTGACCTTTAAATCTATTCATGTGCAGCATTGTTCAATAAAGGGGCAGACGGGTTTTGGCATGTGGCATGAATGTGTTTCAGGTAAGTGTTTTTACTCTAAGGGATTCCTCCTTTTACAAGTCAGCAGCTGAAATAAAGCCAATACAAATATACCAAAGTCAATATGACACAAAAGGATACGTCCATCAGAGCAACCATGCTGCGACAGGCATCAATGCTGAATCCTCCAGGTTTCAAGTCTCCTAAATGAAAAATAGGAAATAATACAAGGACACTTGGCACCATATCAAATATATACAAGATTATTATTATTATTATTATTATTATTATTATTATTAGACTGTCTTTCATGTTTACTGTCCAAACCTTTTAGTATTTTTCCATTTAGGAGCCTCTGCAGTTGCTCTGCATCCACTTCTTCATACTGGAAATTAAATGAAAAAAAAAGAAGCTGTTAGTTGGGTTTCTTATTATGTAACTTATAAAAAAAAGTAACTATGCTGAATTAC
>JAMQGT020008642.1:0-16604 GCA_024447675.2 Pterophyllum scalare | reverse complement strand
CTATTATGTGACACTTACTTCGTTCAGTTACGTATTGCTCAATATTTGACATACAGGGGTGCAGTAAAAAGGAGTTACTGATCTAAAACACTGCTTTTGGTCCAGACTGTTAAGTTTTATGGGATTCTAAGTTTAACAGCCAGACATCAGAGCAAAGAGAAAAGTGTTCTGCAGCTCTGCAAGAAAAAAGAAGAGCGCCTTCCCAGCCTGTGGTTAAGTTGTTCTCTCCAGTCTGTGAGGTACTTCTGCTTGGGACACGGACACCTTTGCAATGCAAGCTTTTTTATACGTTGATCCTGCGCTAACACAGTGATAGTAAGACTGAAGCTGAAAACCTGTGCAGGCTTACTTTTTTTTTTCCAACAACTTTTATTATTTTTTACAAGAAAAAAGCATAACATTAAACAAATAAAACAAACTCAGGAACAAAGCAGATATCCTCAGCTAAACTAACACACAAACAAAACAAAACAAAACAAACAATAAAAACAATTAAAGTGAGATAAATAAAACTTTTTCAGGTAGCCTGTCTTTTCAATGTGAGACGCATCAATCCAGAACATCAGGGAGAACAAGTCTCCCTACATGATCATAGAAACGATCGTGCAGGCTTACTTTGTCTTCACACAGAAAATTGATCAGAAATATTTTTTTTAAAAACTCGTTAAAGAATTTGAACCTGTACGAAGAATCAGTAATCGCACTGGCACAACAACATCTTTTAAAGGAGGTAAAACTAAAAAAAAAAACCAAAATGGCAGATGTAAGCGGTAGAGTCATGTCGATTTGATTCCCACTTCCTGTCAAACTGTCCTCATAGTGAGGTGTGATCTGTGATAATTAAAGCTATGCATGTGTATAATAACATTTGGACTGTGAGGACCAATAGCATTACCAGCTGCTGGCTGTGTTTCATCTGTGTAAAAACAATAATGATAACAGAAACCTGATTATATAAATTAGCTAGCTTGGTTCCCAGATGCTTCAGCCTGGAAGAGTCAAACAACAACTGTGTGACATTGATGGAATGAGAGATCATGTGAGGGTTGACTGAGCAGTGGAGGCAAAACTGAGGAAATGTTATAGTTAACAGCACGACTCAAACCGGAGAGGAAATGGGAAAATAACTACAAAAATAACTACAGAAAGAATTCAGCAACAGGCTATGCTCCTTTCAACCGGAGCCTGCTCATTGCCGTGTCATGGCACACATAAATGTGTAGAGGGGCTCCAAGTCCTGCATATAAAGTCAGCAGCTCCTCCCATTCCAGAGAAATAAAGGACAGGTGTTGTCACGTAATAGTGGAAAAACATATCTATTTACAGCAAGAATAAAGCTGACCTCAAACTGTTTATTATGAACATACCCTCCAAACATCAGGCTAAACTCTTCCATCCTTTATGCCACACTTTGCACTCATCCAGGAACCTGACTGTAAAATAGTCCAAAAGGGCCGGGGCTGGTTTGGAAGTTCCTGGGTCCAGACCGTTTTGGAGCAGATGTGAGAAACAATCAAATTAATCACATTCAATTTTAATAAAACTAACATTTTAAATCAATCTTTACTTCAAATGTCATGTGTGCAGCAGTCCACAAACAGCACCACTGATGTTGGATTTACTATTGGACAGCCCCCTCTCAGTCACTTCTAACCAGCTGGCCGTGGCCCTCCCAGTCTCATGGCTCCAGGCCAGAGGCTCTTGTCCTGTGTTCAGCTGTACTTCTGTACTGATGGTGCTGAAAAGTGCTGAAACAGGGTTGGAGAGCTGCGAATGTTTAAAAAAGAAATCCAAACCCAGCAAAGCTTGGAGTATTTTTCCTTTTATTATCCATACTCTTTTATTCTGTACCTTATTGGAAAAACTGCCCATGACAGGCTTCTTTCTTAAACTGTATATACTTTGCAAAATGAACGAGAACAAGTAGTTATTAAGGCAATGCTGAGGCACCTGTGTTACTTGCCAGGCATGCTAATGTCCCTTTTGGGAGAGCCAAGCAATCCCCGTTGAACACCATGTTTAAGTGTTCAAGGTGACTTGAGTAGCAGGCTCAATTCACCTGTTTTCTCTCAGCCATTAAACTTTTTTCTTCTTAAGTGGGACTGCAGGGCACTTGTAGTTGGACCTGATGAAAACTGGGCAGACAAACTGGTGGAATAAGCCCCTGGAAAATAAATGGCCTTTATCAAGTGGACTGGTTTGGAATTCAGAATTCAGACGAAGTAATGCCCAAAAGATCTGCACTGACTCTACTTTGAATAAAAGACTCGGACTTTGCTGAAATGCACTTGAAACAACTGGTTACCAGCTCTAAAAACAATACCGCATCTGCATGACAATGAAGCCCATGAAATATGACCAACATATGAAAGCTGATTGTGCCAGGATGTGAGTGAAATGAGGATTAACATCTTTTCCTCCATCAACATGTATTTCTTCATCTCTTTCACATGGAGATTAAGTTGTTTTCCATATCCATGGCTCTGCAGAACAACAAATGGGTTAACCAATGAGACATAAAAATCGTAATTGCTATTCGTCGCAGAATAGCAAATGGCTTTGGTGTTTGTTTGGTTCATTGCACAGTACGTGCCTTCTTTGCAAGAGCTGATGTGCATGTTGAATTAAGTCAACAACCAAATGAGAAGGCTGCCTTGCAGAGGGTGGTTGTCCTGTGTGAACGGCTGCTTTGTTAATCTCATTCTATATGGAAACAGTGATTGATTTTGTGCTACAGGTTGACGGTGGGGTTCTTTGTCTTTAGAATATGAGGACATGTTTTTCATTCTTACCGCAGAGAATCTTCATTTTTGGTTAAATAATGTGGAATTGTTTATCTCAGTTTGTGTACATGGCAGAAGGTGTTTTTATTTTGTCACGGCGACTTCCTTTAAATGCCTTAGAGACTTGTGTGTTCAATCCAGTCCAATAGAAGCAAGTGGAATTTTTTCCTTTCCAGTGGGAAAATATGTTGACTGGGTTCAGCTTCGAGAAGGATTTGAAGTGGCTCCTGGTCACAGTGGGCGTGGCTCCGTGAATATGATGACGCAGTACAGAGTGGTACAGAAATACAGAGGAGTGTGGATCTCCCTCAGATGGAATGCTAGACAGCAAGAGGATTTACAGAGTGAAGTGGATTCAACCATTTTCTATGTTTTCATCTGAAATCCATCCATCCATCCATCCATCCATCAAACATACATTTACTGTTAAACTGCTCTGCTAGCTACACATTACACATTATGGACGAGGTTCGCTCACATGTTGAACACTGTTATTATAAAACTACATACCAAGACACATTCAAGTTAAAGTACAAATTAAAAAGGAGACTTGGAAAACATAATAGTAACAAAAACAAGATAAAAACAAAAATGTAGCTGGTTTTAGTCTTCAGCTTTAGCAGTTGGAAATTTGGTCAGATTTGTCAACACAGCCTTGATTAGGCTTTGGTGCCTTTGTTTACTGAGATACAGCATCTGAATGGCTGTGAATCCACTCTCCCACTGCATTCTAATGTTTGTTCTGAACTTTTTATATTTCGTCACTGACAAGACCACTCAGGAATTCAAAGTGCTAAACACTAAAGTGAAGTGAAAAACTGAAATTCAACATTTCAATTGATAAAACCTAAACTCGAGTATAAACTCTAGATACATTTGTACTGGAACATCGCAGTAACCATGGTTATCTGGTTGTAAAGTTCTAATCATACACCCCTCCAGATATGAAAACACAATCAAACACCCATCAGAGTGCAAAAGCAAATGGTGCCAAACAGAAGACGGGTCTCTCTGAGACACGAGGCATCTCCAATTGGCCTTTTACAGGCCTTACTCAAACAGCGGCACCTCATGAGAACCTCGCGTTAATCTCTTTACAGTCAGGCGCAGTTTCAGGTTTCAAATCTACTTTTTCTCAAGTCTGAAATGAGTCATTTTGTTGCTTTTTTTTGTTTGTTTTTTTGCAATTATTTTTAAGATAAATGGTGTGTTGATGAGAATCACAAGAATGTGGTAAAAACAAATATTTGCTCTAGAGGAAAAGCCCAGGAGTAATTGACAAAATGAATAATGTCTGAGTTCTGTTTTGTTCTTTAAGCTTCTTGCTGGTTCTCTTTGCGTCTCAGAACATATCTAGAATCAAGAGAACGTTAATGTTATTAGTGACACTTTTTTTGTCTTTACTGTGTGAATGAGGCATGTGGGATCTTACACCTAAACATGAGGGAGCCTTATGATCCTTAGCGGTGTCTTTAATTTAAATCTCCTCAAAGCGATCTACCTGCACAGATTTGTGGATTCGGGATCTTTGCAGTGGTAAGTACTTAATTATTCCGCTCCGGCTCAAAAGAACCGAACAAAGCTGTGAATGCAGAGTTAGCAGCAGCAGCTTTATGTTGATTGCCTCCGCATACAGTGATGCATTACGTCTTAACGCCTTCCATTTAAACTGCTTAGCAACCTGAGAGAGTGTTTTTGAAGCTCGCGCTCTTGGCAACAATACGATAATCTGCTCTGCCTCACTTTTAATGGGATTCATCTGTGTGATCACATTCAGAGAAACTCTGCAGGGTGTGTGACTTTCCACGAGTGGAATTTCTAATCACAGCCAAGTGGGGTCAGTCTTGTTGAATCTCATCAAACTGATCGCTCCATGTATTTTACAGCAGCTGCTGGCAGAACCTCCTGTGATCTCAACTCACCTTGAAGTCGACCCCCCCCCCAAGTCCTCTGTGCTCCGTGTCCCATACATAATCATCCAACATGAAATTTTAAAAGAGGAACTTCTCAAGCTACCACAAATTACCATTTGCTGGCTGTCTTGGTTAATATGTTGAGCCCCGTGTTAGGTAGCTAGTTAGGAAACAGACCGACTTTGATTGATTGCGCTGTTTCCTATTCTCATTCATGTAGAAAATTGGCAAGGCAGAACGACATCTTAAAACGAGACCAGAAGCGTTTCCTGAGGACATCGGAGAGTTTCTATCTGAATGACTTCCACGGCTTTTGTTCCCCTCGTAGCTTTTTTTTTTTTTTTTTTTTTTTTGTGTTTAGATTTCTTTTCATTGTTTCTCAGATGCTGAAACAAAAGCCGAACGACGGGGCAGCGTCACTGTCGGGAGGGCGCGTGTAATGAGGAGTTTATTTTTTATTTTTTTCTAAAGCTCTGTCTTTAAAGTGTTATTTATGAAGCTTTTTGATTCTTTTTACCACTAACATCAAGGTTTGGCTCCAGTCATGCTGTTTACTTTTTCAGTGTCATCGTGCAGTGAAAGTGCCACAGAAGTTCTTTTCACATGTTCTGGGTTCATTTTATATTGGCAGTCACTGCTTTACTGATTATGTTGTGGGTGTCTGTGTGGTTGGTGGTAGGGATGTCTTTGATAAGGATTCAAGAATTATTTGGGCCGCCGCTTATTCATGCATGTGTAGATCACAGTTTGGGAACTTTTCTGTGTGTGTGTGTGTGTGTGTGTGTGTGCACGCGCGGAGGGGCTGCAGGGGTTGGAGCAGCGGTGGTAGGTTCATACCCTGAAGTTTGAATTTAGATTAGACCTCCTATCAAAAACCCAGCTCTTTATCTTTCTCGTTTTTCTTTCCCATCCAACCTCTACTCCACCGCTCTCGCTCTACTCTTCCCATTACACCAGCTTCGATTTTAATGCCCCCGTCCCCCACGTCCCTTTTTACTACCTCCCCTTCCATCACTGTGAGGAGAAGTAAGAGAGGGCAGCTTTCCCTGACACTGCATGAGGATGTGAGCGGAATAGCTTCAGCAACCACCACCTCTTACCGCCGCACACTCATGTGCATGCCTCACTCACTGTTGCTGTTAAATCCCAGTACAAGCTCACAGCTTCGCAGCCATATGGTCTCCTCCTCCCTTCTCCCGTATCCCACTGGGGAAACAGGCCTCCGAAAACAGCAGTCTTCTCAGACTGTTGTTCAGCTCCTGATCTCCCCTAAAGAGATCTTTTCGCCTGTCTCATTAGTTCCGAATGCTTCTGTCAATATCATCACATTGCACTCTCAGCTGCTTGGCCATGCTAAAATTTTTAAACGGAAAGCGACCTTAGAGCGTTCGCCTCTTGCGATTACTGTCACTATGTGTTGTATACTGCTTTAATAAGACACCACCTGCGTGTCAACAGAAAATCTTGTTTCTCACTCCTTTACAGATATACAGCAGCCATTAAGCTCTAACCCAAAAGCTTTATAGATTACTCCTTTATCCTTGGATTGCATTCTGGTGGGCATTTATCAACTAATCAGAAATTACAAATTAAACAGAGGAGAGAAAGCAGCAGCGAGTGAGCATCCTAGATAGCCAGACTTAGCATAATCAGGGGTTTGCCTTTCTTTAAGCTGTTTTGAGCTTTGGGTTCTTTCTAAACCCTAAGCTCAAACCAAAAAAATGAAGGCGTCCTCTTAGCAAGTGTTGTGGGGTGTGTTTCTTCTTTCCCTGTGAACGTAGATTTATTTAAAGCTAATTCTACATGCATCGCATCCTTCTGCTGTGAATAGTCGGAGGAACTTCGACGCTCGAAACAACAGCATGATGACAAATGTTAAAACTGCGTGTGTCATTAGCACAAGCAAAGAGAAGCCATAAAACCATTAATCATGAAGCCTGCTCACATTCAAGCTAATAGTGGCTACCATGAGCTGCTGGACTCCAGCTCCACCGTCTTGTTCTGCAGCGTCGGCGAGCTCAGAGTGGCAGCATTTAAATGAGGACTCCATCAGGATCTGGCTGGATTAGTCATATAGCTTGGAGCAGATTTCCAGAGCAGAACGACTACGGTCGCTGGCTCCGGTCCATGATGGTGGAATTGGAGGCCGTCTGATGAGAGGCTGTACGGAATTGAATGGGACCACAAGTGCTGGTCAGCCTACCAGTGGGGGAATACTGAGCTGAAAAGGTTGGGGCTAGCTGCTTAGCAGCAAATAAATAAGAGAATGCAATCAGAAAATATACTTGGGCTTGGCGTCTGTGCCCGAAACACTAAATAATAATAGTCTTTGTAAACATCATCAGACCATTAAAGTCAAAAATACTGATTCTGTTTCTCCACCACTTGCCCCTCATCTGACTCCATGAAGGCTTTCGAGCAGAAAACGTTTACCGCCCATTGTAGAGGTGCCAGACTGGTAAAAGCACTCCTGTTTGCTGTTTTGGGAGTCATCAGCAGTAAAGCTGTTTATAAGGCACGTTTTGGCAGAAAGCTTTGCTCAGAATACTCCTGGTACTGTGAAGTACATATGTATACTGATATCGGTGGTGCAACATGACATGAAAGAAGAATACATGAATATTGTGTTGTTTATTTTTTGTGAAAGTTTATCTTTTTTATTAGGTGGAGGCTACAAATAAGCCCGGTGGGATTTGTGCCTCTCCCTGCACCGTATATATCATCTTCATTCTCTCCTCCTCAGCTGCTCTGAAGTCCATTTCTACGCTTAGTTCTTGGCTGTGAAAATCAATATCATGGCCTCAGTAGTTACTCAACGTGTGTTCTCTTTAAAGGCCTTAAAAAGTTGTTTCGGGACTCGTATTTGTTTCTGTTGATTTATCTTTTTCAAAGCAGCATAGCAGACTTCATGCTGATCACAGATGGAGCCAAATTAAAATTCGCAGCACAGTGCGTCGTGGCCCCGGCCAGCATGTCATCACACCTGGGAAAATTGTGTTTTTTTTATTTATTTCCTGAGTAATGACTTAGCGTAAGATAAAACACTGTGAGCCATATAAATCACTGCACGCATCTGCCCTCTGTGTTGGCTCAGATTGAGATCACGCTGAAAGATCTTTTTAGGTGTAATCAAAAGTGGTCAGAAGTAACTCCTGCAGTCTTACTGTGAAAGGGTAAAAAACCAGACCACTTATTCAGTTCAGGGTCACAAGGGGGGGCTGGAGCCTATCCCATCTGTCATAGGGTGAGTGGCACGCTACTACACCCTGGACAGGCTGCCAGTAAATTACAGGTCATGTAAAAACATACTACTTAATATTTTCCATGTTATGTGCTCTGGTTCAGTACTACACCGTACAATACTGATAATGATGCAAAATTATATCTATATACACTATTTGCTTCAGTTAAAGCAAACAGCAGAACATAGTTTTACTGTGGCCAGAGAAGTTGACAGTTTGGTGCAAGCATACCAACAGTCTCCTGAGGTTTGGATAGAGCCAGGCTAGGTGTTTCTCCTTGCGTGATGTCTTCATGCTGAGGTCGCCTAACTACACGTTGACTCTAGAATATGCGAGTGTAGCTGATCTTCCAGTGTAGCTCGGAGGACGTTTTGTTTTGTTTTTTTAACTTTGGGTCTTTTGAGTGTCTTGTGCTTTCATGTTAGCAGGTGCAGATGCAACACATTTTAAAATTAAGTGCCCTCTAGTGGCTCTTTGATGAAGCACATTCAATATGTGCACTGACGTCATCAGCTCCAGGCGGCACTCTGGAACTAGAAAGTTGCCTTTACTAACAGATTAGTGTTATACACATACTGTAAGCTGATTGACAGTAGCATGGCAAAACAATATAGTTTCAATTTATCTATTCTAACAAATAAATAAATACAATAAAAAAAAAACTGTCACCTAGTTTCCCAAAGGCTTTCTGGCAGTCAGCACAAGTCAATCACAGACACTCAGGCATTTGTTTTGCATTAAAATCAAAGAATTCCGGCTTAAATTCATTGACTAGTTCCACTATTCCCTCTGCTTGGGATTTTTAGAGTCCTGATTCCCATTTTTTCCTAGTGAAAGGAAAGGGAAGCAGACAGTTGCAGTGCTTTTGGCTCATCAGATCTACAGCTCTATTAAGGATGTTTAAATAGCCTGTCTGACATTAATAAATGAGTGATTAATTCCTTATTAATGCTTCAGAGAGCAGGGAGAGCATATATTTTAGGTTTTTCAGCATTTTGATGTTTGACCTTTGGAGAAAAACATTTACTACCACACAATATCATGTCCTGTTTTACCTAAACATGAAAACATGACAGACATTATTTAAATATATTTGAGTGAAAGTGAAATTGGCAAGAACTGTGTGTGTGTGTGTGTGTGTGTGTGTGTGTTTAATCATTGTGAAGATACTGACTTTTGTTTTCTTTCTAGCTGAAAGACCTTCTTTTCCTTCGCCTTTTGTTCATATTTAAAAAAATACATTATGAGCTCCTACTTTGTCATATTCTGAGATCACATTCAGGAGAATCTCAAATATGAGAGCTGGGTATTTTCTCATGTAATGGCCCTTTGGAGTGACAGTCTTTATGATCCATTTAAGTTTGGTTTCTATGGTTTCCATTCATTCCACACATCATGCAGGGATAAAAGATTCATGTGAACAATAGATTTCAGTTAAGGCCAGGGTCATATCTGACAGTAGCTCTTGTAAATCTGCATTTACTTTATACCAGGACAATATAATATAACTTACAGGTGATGTAATACAAGCACCTCATTGTCATAAATTGTATTCAGATAACATTATGCTGACTAAAGATTTAAAGCTTAAGTGTATTATCATGTGAAAGCCGTTTCCTAACACGTTGTCAAGGGAAAAAAGCTCTGTTTACTTTGTAAAGTGGATACTTCAAGGCCTCCTCAGAAATCAGCCCCACTTTGGCGGAGCTGGAGGACAGGCATGAAGGACAACCTCCATGTGTTCATATTGGAATAATGATCTGGAAATTAGCACTCCTTCTCTCCTTCGTAGCCTTTCTTTCTCAGCTCGTGTTCTCTTTAGCAGTCGTTTATTACTGCTAAGTTTGGGGATTTCAGAATCAACAGCTCCAAAGTAATTTCTGCTTATCGCCGTGCCCTCTGGTGCCCGCGCGATGCGATGATTGTTATCATGGTATCAGTAGAACAGAGTTTAGAGAGAGAGATACACTTGCGGCGTTGTGACCTCTGGGAGAGTCGACTGAGACACAAGCTGCATTTTTCAGTGAGATTTGGGATTTTTTTCCTTCCCTTTATAAATAGTGCCGTTACTGTGGGCGTTATTTTTTACATATGTATTCATATTTTGAATGGTTTTTTTTTTATGTGCGTGATTTTCTCTATAATGAAGAAAAGGTTTAAAGTCAACCAAAATCATAAACTCCATACATGTATACACCATCCATGTGTACCAACAAATAATTATCACTAGTTTTTACCATTATTATAACTTAATTTTTTTTTAATCTTATCATAATAATGCAGTTGCTCATAATTTTTCTCATCATATTACATATTAATCTGATGTTACATGACTTAAACCAGACTGGTCATACACTACATTCCCAAAAGTATTCAGTCACCCATCCAGATCATTGCATTCAGGTGTTCCAGTCACTTCCACAGGTGTATAAACCAAGCAGCTAGGCATGCAGACTGCTTCTACAAACATTAATCAAAGAATGGGTCGCTCACAGGAGCTCAGTGAATTCCAGCGTGGTACCGTGATAGGATGCCACCTGTGCAGTAAATCCACTTATGACATTTCCTCACTACTAAGTATTCCACAATCAACTGTTAGTGGGATTATAACAAAGTAGAAAGTAGGTAGGTGTTTGGGAATGACAGCAACTCAGTCATGAAGTGGCGGGCCATATAAAATGAGTGGGGTCAGTGGCTGCTGAGGTGCATAGTACGCAGAGGTCACCGACTTTCTGCAGAGTCGATCGTTACAGACCTCCAAACTTCATGTGGCCTTCAGATTAGCTCAAGAGCGGTGCGTAGAGAGCTTCGTGCAGTGGGTCTCCATGGCTGAGCAGCCACATCCAAGCCTTACATCACCAAGTGCAATGCAGCGCGTCGGATGCAGTGATGTAAAGCACTGGACCCTAGTGGAGACTTGTTCTCTGGAGTGGTGAATCACGCTTCTCTGTCTGGCAATCTGATGGATGAGTTTGGTGGAGGCCTTCTCGTCCAACATCAGTGTCTGATCTCACAAACGTGCTTCTGGAAGAATGGTCAAAAATTCCCATAAACACTCCTAAACCTGTGGAAAGCCTTCCCAGAAGAGCTGAAGCTGGTATAGTGGCAAAGGGTGGGCCCACATCATATTAAACCCTATGGATTAAGAATGGGATAGCAGTCAAGTTCATATGTGACTGAAGGCAGAGTGAACACTTTTGGCAATAAAGTTAAATCTGATGCCTCAGAAACAAGAGATTCAGGGAGACAGAGCCACTGGGCGTGTGATGTCATCAATCGCGTTCCCGACTGATAACCACTGTCCGCCATCTTTGTTTGACTGCCGAAAGCTGTAGAATGCGAAAGCTTACGCACTTGAGAACCCACACTCTCAACAACCTAAACAATTCGTTCGGGTCTTATTTTTTCCTTTTCTCAGTGAGAATGGAAAAGAGAAGCCTCGGGGAAAACTTAAAAAAGTTCTAACAATGCTCTGAAACCGGCAGCAAGAAGAAGTCGATTGACAACCAGTTGAGGCTGTGTGTGACAATGTTTTGAAGAGCAGTACGCAGTATAGGGGGGGTGTCGATTACAATTCCCATAATCACTTGTTCTTGAGACTGCTGATATTATTGAATGTAGGTCTATGCATGTACAGCACCAGTCAAAAGTTTGGGCACACTCACCCACTCATAAGAATGCAGTACATTTACAGTGTACATGCAATATAACACTTGCAATACAAATACTGCTTTTGTGAAGACTTAAAATAGAGAGACCTAATGTTTAATAATCCACATGTAACTGTTTTACTCTTTGGTGCAGTTGAGTATGTTATATTACTCTTTCTTTGTGAATTTTTATACTTACTTTTTTTTGGGCTTGTGGTTTGATTTTTGGTGGCCTGGGAGCGGACATTGTCTCTATGGTGATGGGGCTCTTGGCGAGATGACAGGAGAAGAGATGCTGCAGAGAGGTCTGTCTCCAGTTCACTGAGCCACTGGCCTCCAAAGCTACTAACAGGCTACACAGCATTTATCACTCACCTGTTTGTTGGTAGGGAATCGATGAAATCTGCACTTCTGACCCGTCCTGGGGTCAATGGAAGGCTTCTTGTTACTACCTCAGTTTATGACACAGCAGAATCGATCACCTCTGGTGGTCATACTGGCAGAAATTCACAAAATTATCGGAAACTCAATGCAAAATAGGTTTTGCCGTGGGAAATTCAGCAGTCACATGCAAACAGCAGCCTTGAAAGTCGCATGATTTCGCCGAGCAAGCCTCCGAACGCGCTGCGCTTACTCTCCCATTATCTCTGGTCTCTGTGATGCCTTTAGATTTTAACCCTCTGAAGTGGAGGTACTTAATATCTAAAAATACCTCAAAAACAAACCTGATCATTAAGAACTAGGTTGTAAAATGTGCAGCACAAATTAGCGTCTTTTCTGAAAATAACTGAAAAGGTGTACTTTGGAGACAATAATGAATGCCTCTGATTATCATATTTGGATGTGGGTGATTGTAACCAAAAGTTAACAGTTACAGCTGAGATATTATCTACCATACTGTAACTACCTTACAGGAATAATCACATAGGATTACATAGGACCCTATTTTGTTTTAGACTACTACCAAGGTTTAGTTACCAGAGCCTACTTTATAATATGAGGAATGATCCAAATCAAAATGCTGTTGCAATTAACAAACAATGATGGTAAATTTCAGGATGTGAGGATGTCTAATTGTTAGTATAAAATGAGAAATTGCCTTTCTCCATATCATCACATCACTAAAATCTCTATATTGTGCTGTGTTCTCAGGTTGGCAAGTTGTTTAATTGGTCATTATTCTATATCTAATCAAATTCTCAACCTGCACTAGTTTTGTGATGCATTGTTCACACATTGCTTGACGATCAGTCTGCAGGATGTTTCAAGAGACTTCTTTGCTGACCACGTCATCATTGTGACAACAACCAATCATTCACAAGGCAAGCTAACTAGCTAGCATAGTCTACCAATAAAAAAAAACCCGGATTGCCACTCTGGTAGACTTTTTCTTTACGGCTCAGTCACACTAGAGTAAAAATGTGAATGCAACCTCCTTGTAACTAGGAAAAAAATGGTGGTTGCTAAATGATTGCATTGAATATTTTTACATTTGAGAGCATAGGTTGAACATACAACACCCTCAACCTCTGGGCGATCACTTTTGATCGACGGCTTGCAAATGGCTCTAGTTTATAGACCCAGACAGATTGTCAACATGCTGAAATCAGCATGAATCAGTTTGCACTGATGAGCACAACTCATCTGCATTGCGTCTCTTTGGAAAAGTGAGCTCAACTCACCTGGTTTCCGACTGGTTTTATTTTGGTTATATTCCTTTATAAAACCAACACCTATGATGTTCTGCAGTTAAATCGCCATCCTGCTGCTACTACATCACTATTTGTGGAGGAGGTTCTACATTTTTGGCCTGGCCGTGTCCGTGTACCTGCCTCCTCAGTGGCAGTATGTCCAGTACCCATGGTGCACTGAACAACATGTACCATGTTTTCAGAATTGACTTAATATCAGTTTTTATGACATACAGCATACCTAAACATACTTAAACCTCCCAGTTAAAGACAGCAGCAGCTAATGGAACATTACCCGTAGATGATTTCAGGACCTTGTTATTATATCAGACATATTACCGTTATATGTTAGAGACAGAAACTCTATAGCTTGGGCAAATCAACTATGCGCATAGTTGAATGCTACAAAATAAATCAAATCAAATTGTTTTGTAATACTGATAAACTGATCAGATAATATATTATTGTCACAGCGGTAGCTCCAGTGACAGACTGGTAATGCAGTTAGCAGCAGCTCTAGCCTCAAAAGTCCCGGAGGGCCCGTATGACTCTATTGCAGCTCCAGTTTAACACTCAGTCCCCCCATCTTATCCAGAAGCATTCTCCAATAAGATGAATGATTTTATTCCACCTCCGACACTTCACTGTGATGTTATTGCCTGGAACAGAACAAAACCTCCCTGCTGGGTGCTAAAAACTGACAGTGCTATATTGCTGGATTCTCTTAAAAAAAAAAAAAGAAAAAAGAAAAAAGAAAAAGAAGGTTCCCCGCATGTCCCCTGAACTGCGGCAGCCAGACCGCTTAACTGAAATTTGTTTACTTCAGTCACGTCTCATTAATCTTGATATCGAATTCATTTTTTAATTCTTAAATACCCCTTGAGAATTTTCTAATTGCATCAGTTGCGCTTGAATAAGCAGGACTGTTTAAAACCTGAGGTAGAATGGGAGTTTGCTGAATTTGATGCAATGGGCTCAACCTGCCAATGACACACGTGCAAGAAAAATCGGCGACAGCCGCGAAACGCACTCTGAATCGGTGGTAATGACGTTCTGGTGGTCCGTGCTCCGTCGGGAACTGAGGGAACGTTAAAGCGCTCCGTGTTGTAATTCTGTGTGGCGCTGCTGTCCATTAGTTTATGCCGGCATTAAAGTTACTGCTTTCAAAATGCTTAAGATAAGGGCTACTTAAATTGAATTCTAAAGGCACTAAAACTCCTTTAAACTAAATGGTACTGCAAATCTGCATTCAGAGGAGGTAAACTAATAATGCAGCCTAATCAGATTACTTTGATTCATTTTGATGCTGGTAGGTGGCTGCTTTTCTTCCTCTCCACCACTCCCTTCATCTCCTCTCCAATTTTCTGTCTCAGCCCGTCTCCCTACCTAGTTTCCTCTTTCTTCCTTTCATTCTCTCTTTCTCGCTTTCCTTTTTTCTTTTAATTTTCCTTCTTCTTTTGTTCTCCTGCCTCCTCTCTGCTGGGTGGCACTGTGCATGGTTGGGAGCAGTACTGCGGTGGTCTCATTAATCCAGCTCTCATGGCAAACTAGTCTCCAGGGAGAGAGAGCCCACTTTTTAAAGCGTGCCCTGTCACACTCTGGCACATGATTTGCATTTAGGTTAAAACCAGTTGGGACTCTTAAATCTTATTTATGAGCAGAGGGAACTCCTTCTTCACTGCGACATGAGGGCATCAGTTACTGTCATGCCAGACAATTACAAAGCACACGGCAACACACACGCGCACACACACACACACAGCTGAGTCACAGCACTAAGCGTTTTTGGTTTATAAACAGGTTAAAATCTATATGAGGGTCGCGGCTATTATCAAGCATGCAAGAGCTTCCTTTGCCAGCAATCAGTGTAATGGGCTGTCCAACAAAGAAGGTGTACACTCACAGAGCGCAAGGTGAAGTGCTGTATTGTAATCTTATGCATGTACAGAGTGTGCACAAAATTTTAATGCTGTCAGCTCTTTCAGTGAATAGTTTAAGGCAGGCACGTTTACAGAGAGAGTCGGGCTTTTAGGCGCGCATGTGAGATCTTTCCGACAGCTAGCTCCGATATGAGGAGCTGTGCTCTCTATTGGGATCAGTTAAGGAAAAAGAAGAAAAAGGGGAAACTCAAACGGCAGCTTTTTATTTTATTTTTTTTAAATTAAGCACCTTAATTGAAGACTCAAAAGCTCTTTTTTAAAATTTTTCAATGCAAACTTTGTTTTACTTGAAATGAGAAGAGTACGTTTTATTATTTCATTATTGGAGTGCCTTCCAGTTCGGTGTGAAGATGAATTAAAGAAAGGAAGAAATCATAACTAAAGTGAAAACAAAATCTGAAAATAGAATAAGAATAAAAACTTGATTCCTGTAGAAACTCTTCTTACTGTTTGGCTCCCACTCACAGATTGATATGCCGTGCGTCCATTGCGCTGTGTTTAAATTGAATAAATAAATGTTATGTGAACTGAACAGACCCACATGTAATGCTGTGATTTTTTTTTCTCTCCCCCATTTGAGCAGTGTGATTTTCTAGCTCTATTTTTGTAGCTGATGTCTGATATTTGGCATGAAATCGACTTGAATACTAAAGGCATACTGTTCATTATAGCTGGGGACGTGCCAGAGACCGATTGAGAAAAATGTAGCTGTAGCTGATATCATCAGAAACAACTGTGATCACTCTTTTTCAAGCAGCGCTAACTAACAACGAGCTCTTTATTGTTTTTTTTTTTTCCCTCTTTATGTTGAAACATGAAATGTGTATAAAGATAAAACCTATACGCACAAACACACACACACACACACCGAATGTGAAGCCTTGAGTCAGTGAAGTCCCATGATGTGCAGGGGGCTGAGATTGTGCAGCTCGATACATGCTCCTGAAGTTTGTGTAAAAGCCTGCGATCAGCAGGAAGATCTTGCTCGCAGCTACGTCTCACCCACTTATCGGCGTAATGCTTTGGTGTGGCACGTCATTAGCCTGTGTTTATGTAAAGCTCTCCACATATGGGTTTTAAGTAGATTTGGTGGTGACAGAGCTGGGTGTTTTGAGCTTTTTCACGCTGTAACCCCACACTGCCTTCCCAGCCCTCGCTCCTGTCCTACTTGGCATCACCCATGCTAACACAAGTACTTTGCTTCACTGTTTTAGTCAGCGAGTTTGGGGCTTGCTCTTTTGATCAGGCCTAATCCTCCCTGCAACCATCAGCCCTCCGCTGCACCAACAAACCAGCACATACTGTGGACTTTGATTAATTATGGACTATTTGTTAATGGACTGGGCCCTTTCAGTTCATCCTTACTTTTTCTTCCTGCTGTGCGT
>JAMQGT020008641.1:0-20644 GCA_024447675.2 Pterophyllum scalare | reverse complement strand
CGTGTTATGTACTGTTACTTCGTTCAGTTACGTATTGCTGACTAATAACACCAATTTCTCAAAGTAACATGTAAATGCATTTTTTTTCAGTTATTTTAAAGCAGCACACCCAACATTTTTGGCAATTAAGTGTGAGGTTACTGCTGTGCAGAAGACAGAGGGAGGCAGTGAGAGGCCTGAGAGCCACCCCTAAAGGCATCAGCATGTCACAAGATGGACACAATACACAATAGAGCAGGAGCTGAGCAGCAAATAGCAGGAGTAAAGTTCAGTCTTATAAATGAATAGCAGAGGCCAGTCCTGTCTGAACTACGAACCATGAGATGTGCATATAAACAGTCATAAAGAGAGAGAAATAATGCCCATGCCAGTGAGAGCGCAGTGTCCCTGCATGTTACTGTTACTTCTGGAACAAAGTCGTTCTCCCAAGTTGTTCTGGGCTGCAAAGTGGTCCAATAAACACTCTTTGACTGTACTGGTGCTTATTTCTCATTTGGCCTGAACACACCATGAGAATCATTACAACAGTGTGGGAGTGGGACTAGAGCTCGACCGATTTATCAGCAGACAGATATTATTGGCTAATCATTTATTATGGCCTATAAATGAACATTTATGTAAGTATGTTGTGGAAATCTGTTTACTGTGTCAAAAAATGACCTGATATATCAGAATGTCAGATTTATTTTATTTTTTTTAAATGACCAAATATTGGTAACGGTCTTAAAATTCTTCTATCGATCAGCCTGTAGGTCAGACAAAATGCTAATATTGCATCCCCTTCTCTAGCAAACAAATACAATGAGTCCGTGTATATATATATATATATATATATATATATATATATATAAAATATTTTATACAGTTATTTCTCTGTGTGTCAGACTCTGAAATGCTCTGGGCTTTATTTTAAATAAATATTCATTTTCATCATTCTTGTTTATTTCCTTCTGTAAAATCAGAGTCTGGTGACTGTGATTATTGAAGAAGCTGCCTAAACAAATGTGACTCGTCATTTGATGACGGGGCTGAGTCTCGTGTAGCGCGCAAAAAGACGGAGTGAGTTCCCGTTACTCCATCCACCCAGTCAGTCTGCCAACCAACCAACGGATCAACCAAACAAACAACCGAAGAGGCAGCCTGTCATTCAGCCAGTTGGTCAGAACGCCAACGCCACCAGGCAGATCTCCTAGCTTTAATGAAGTGGAAGAAGCTGCTTCCAAGAGGACCTAAATATAGTTCCCTTTATAATCAAAGGCAGGAGAGGTGGTGCTGTTTCAAAAGGAGTCATTTCCTAGTTATTCACCCCCTCTACACTGGGGAAGTTAAGGTCGGGCAAAATGGCCTGCTATACAAAAAAGCATGAACATTTTGATGCACATTAAAGCTGGGAAAGGCATGGCTGAAGTAACACCGCCTGGCACTGTGTCAAGGAGCATCAGTGGGGCCTTTACTGACCTGAAAAACTCTCATGCAGGAATAAGCCTCGCATTTGCTAGCTGTCATACAGTGTGACGCTGAGCTGGATGATGTGAAGTGTGACTGACGTGTTTAAGTGACAACGTGAAGTGAAAAGCCAAGCAGCAAACCACACCTCAGTCTACTGAACACAAGACTGAGGCAGAGAAAAAACAAACAGTGCATGGAGCATAAAACAACTCCTATTTAAATAGTACTCTATTCATTTGTTAATATTAAGCATGCAAAGCTACTCTAGCAGAGTAGATTCACAGTTCAAAATAATCCTTGTTTATCTTAAGCTGAACCTTGGTGCAGCCTATCAGGTCATCCACTGTCTTAAAAAAAGCAGTTTTAACTCCAGCCCTATTTAAGGCTATCACCCAGTCCCAGAAAACTGTGTATAAAGTAAAAATTAAAAATCAATATTAAACATACAGCAAACCAGAGGACGAAAACAGATTAGATCATTCCACCTTGCATAAGATATACAAGTGTTCACAGTACTGAGGTCACCATTAACCAGCTCCCAGCACACAGTGTTGGCCATCTGAGAGCCCTTAAATAGCATCATCTCTGAACAATATGTGATATTACACACAAACACACACAGAGGGTTATTTTTCCCTCTCCATCCTAGTGTGTATGTGTGTTTGTCCAAGTCCATGAGGTAATCTGACATTTGACAACTCCAGAATTGGATTGAAGACATCTGGTTTATGTTACATGTGGTTTGTGTTATTCTCTCCATCTATCTCACTCTCACTGATTTCACTCTCAGGCGCTCTAAACTAAAAACCTTCCCTCAGATAACGTGAAATGTGCCAGGGCCCTGCTTTAATGACACAATTTGGTCAGTGGAACACAAGTGACTAAATTAACTGGCGTGCAAAATAAAAGGGCTGTGCACGTGTAAGACAATAAGAATCTAGTCCTCGACAATAAAATTAGCTTGACAAAGACACTCGAGCAATGAGCGACTTCAAGTAAATGATGTGTTAATTGTCTCCATAGTGACAGCTGAGATAAAAGCTGAAAAGACATAAATAAATTTAAAAAATGAGGGTGGGAGAAGTGCAGCTTCCTCCATCCTCTGATCCAATTGCTTAGAAACACTAATTTTAGATGCACTTTGCAAGAAGAAGTAGAGGTATCAGTGAGTGTACATCTCAGCGGCAGCTCGTCAATTAGACAGAAGGAAGGCTGATGAACGCCGCCACCAAAGAGAATCGGCAGCTGTGCAGGTGGAGAGATCAGCGACTGTCATCAGGGAGCATTGAGAACAAGTTCAACTTAGCTTGACTCTCATTGGCTTACCTGGCTTCACATGAACCCTTCAATTGTACTTCAATGATACCTGAACCTTTTGATTTTTCTTTTTATAATGATTTCTTTAATGAATCATGGAACATGCAAACTATTTTAACTAACTTTTAAAGGACAAGTTCATAGAAAGATTTTAGTTCACTAAAAACTAACTGAAAACAAACATTTTAGTTAACAGAAATACAAAATGAAACAGTAGCGCTCATACCTCGCCCACCCCAAATTTTCTATGTGCTGGTACTGTGCTACAATAGATACCCTCCAATGTTGTCATACTCCACCAGCTTCAGCTATATTTTGCTGTTAGTTGTGTGTCACTGGCTTTATTTCTTACTCTACAGGAGTGAATTATTTTTTTACCAGATAATTTTCAGCATTCTGGATCATTAAATCCAGGATCCTCCTTCGATCGTGAAAGAACTTTGCTATAGGACAGAACTCGTGGTCTAATTCTTTGTAGAGGATTCTGATTTATGCTCATAAGGGTTAGATGCTAATATGTGAATATTGTCTATCTACTATCTCACACCAGTAAAGAATCCTTTTAAAAGGTCTTGGATTCAGATGGTGCTCCGAATCACCACCAAAATATAATCCATTTTGTTTCTTGTACCACCCCCAACAACTCCAGAAATTTTCAGCGAAAAGTTTCCAAGTTATCCTGCTAACAGGCAGACAGACCAACACGACCAAAAACATGACCTCCCTCCACTTATCGGTGGGCGAGGTTATAAAAACTAGGACCACAACCGCCAAGGACGTCATTTTGTCCCCATAGAAATGAATGCAGATATGTAGGTTCTGCTTTCACGTTTAAAAACTGAATTTAAGTTTACATGCACTAATTTGAATTAAGTAGAGACAGTTTTTGCATTTACAGTGTTTGGGTAAGGTGGTGTAAGGCTTGACTGCACACCTCAAATAAAACTTCTAAATTTTCTACTACCCAGAAGCTACTGAGAATAGTTTCTTTAGGCCAGGCTGCCACCTGAAGGGACACAGCGGGGTAACACACACACCAGAGGGGCTTCCCAGTATGAGCCGGCACGTGTTTGGAACTGGTCAAAACACATGCGTCTCTTCGCCTCCGGTCCACACAAGTGTTCCACTGCAAAGTCCTGCAGACTAAAAAAAAAAACAACAAAAAAAACAAATCCAAATTTCCCCATGTAACCCCAATATCCAGCCCACACCAAGTTTCCTATTACTCTCCCTTCCTCTGTTACATAAAACCCAAAGTCTGTCTGTAATCAATCCCTCTTTTGGGCTCGAGCAATCTGATCGGCCCACTGTTGTCTCCGAAAATATCCAAGAGGAAGATGCAGATTTTGCACCAAAAGTGACACAAGGACACCGTGCTGCCAGAAAGCTGTGATTAGCTCTCATCATTGCTGAGCTATGACTAATGTTCCACTGTTGATTTCTACCAATTGTGGTTGGGGGGGGGGGAGGCTTCAAACAAAAAGACTAAAAATGGAAACATACAAGTTTGTTACCAATGTTCCATTTCCTCTGTATGCCCGAAGAGATGACTTGTTTATGACCAAGTGCTACACATATGCGTTTTCTGTAACCAGTTTGTGAAACACAGCCTTAGAGGAACAAAGCAGCAAAATGTGCAAAGAATTTGGTTTCCTGTTAGGTTGTGAATGCATGTCTAAACATACAACACAAATATGAATAAGCCTGGGCGATCATACACTTGTCAATCTGTGTGAAGATGTATTTGGTTCATGTGTGCCTGCTGCTCTATACTCCGATTAGGATCCTGAAAAATCTGCAGCTGCAGTGAATGTAAGATAAAGCTGGAGGTGCAGTGTGTGTTTTGTACGTGTGTGTGTGTAAGCATGTGTACTTACATGTCTACTCAAAAAAAAAATAAATAAATAAAATACGCCTGGGGAAATGGTTGATATTTGGTGGAAGGAGTCAGAGCGGATTATATTCCTACAGGGCTGGAGCAGTGGCTTTAACCAGCAGAGCAGCAAAACTGGCACAGAGGAAGAGGATGTAGGGAGGGAGGAAGAGTGCAGCATACAAAAGAGAATAAAAAAATAATAAAGCCATCTATCATGCAGGGAGCAAGGACCGAAAAAGGTAGATGAGAGAGAAAGAAAATTAGAATTAATGAAAGCAGGAAAATATAGGATTTTTATTTGCTTTGGCAACAATGTAGATTCAAATGCTAGCGCTCACTCTAATGTATATAGCCTGACTTTCCATGTCCAGAACACACCGTCAAACTCACAACACTCGTGCAATTTCATAAATAGCAGATTGTGAGTAACACTAAAAAGAGGGAAGGAAGACAGAAGATGAGAGACAAAAACAAAGGATAAAAAGTGGGGTGCACGTGTTGCAGCCAATGGTGTATCAGCCCCAGATGTTCTTCCCATTCAACCCATGCCTTCTTAATCAGCTGCAACCTCAAGGGTACAAGCCTGCCTGCAGGATAAAGGGCAGAAATACCGAAGTGGAGTGGAGGGAAGAAGCGCCCATGCGTGGTCTTACAGTGTACAACCTCAGCTTTGTTAGATTTAAACTCATGCAGTTTGTTTGCAAAAAAATCAGCATCTATAGGAGACTTCAAAGAGACCATGTGCAAAGAGACCATTGCTGTGTTGATGTATTATTACATGAAGGAAAAAAAACGACAGCAAAGGTTTATTAATCCTTAAACCTCTTTCTCTCTTAGCGGGACTTTAAAATTGTACTGGCCATCATGATTCCTTTTTATCTAATGTAATAGAGAGAGTGTTACCAATGGATTATCTTATCCATGACCTCATTTATTCTCTTATTTAATCTTATTTTATTTATAAGTTTGCCCATAAACATGCGATATTTTTCCAGGAATCATTGCTATGAACCTTCCCAACCTGGTTTGTGTAAGGTTTAGGGTTTACAATACTTCTGTGGATTATTTATTGTCATTTCTTGATGATATTGTGATAAATGGCTTAAAAGTTTGGACTTCACACTTTGTTCTATATGTTCCCATATTCTAAATAAAGATAGGAATACTCAGAGTGTGCACAGTACAGCGTTTAACACTTAAAGTTGAGCTAATTTGAAAATTGATCTTATGTTAAGGTGCATTACTAAAGATAAGCTGTCCCCAGAGCGTAGAGAATTTCTCTACTCATTTCCATTTTTCTTTCACATCTTTGGTTTCACCAGGTGCCGAAAATGATTTAAAACGAAAGAAAAAGCCAGCAAGAAAATCCTGAAGAAAAAAAAAAGTGTGTATGACAAAAATCAAATAATAAGACTTTGATATGATTTGGAGCTCCCTTAATATACCTGGCACCATATGAATACATAAATACTAATAAAAACATTTTCACTTTTTCAAGACTACACCATTTACTCATTGACAGTTTAGGTACTGCTGATTGTGCTTTCAAGTCACGCTGGAAACAATTTGACAAAAAAAACAAAAATGACCCATCAGCAGACAGCTGCTACCTCCATTATATATTCTATGGATGTGAAGTAGGCTGCTGCTAAATTAGTGCACACTCAGTTTACCATTCTGTCTCTATGATATGCAACAGAACCCATCATGGCCATATTTGAGTTCCATTTAAATATGCTGTATACATTATAATTCCTATACTGACCTTTTTGGGATATGCAGGAGTGTTTTTTGTAAATTCACTCTGCAGTAGAAACAAAGTGATGCAAGGTAAAGTCTCAGGAAGGCTCTGTGCAGTGTTAGGCAGAAAAGTTGCAGAAAGCAAAATTATCTGCAGTTTCGTGCTGTTTGTTTACAACACCGCTATGAGAAGATCTGAAGCGCTCCATATGGGAGGGATCTCAAGGGGCCAATGCAAGGCATAGACAGCGAATTCACACTTGAGCACAGAGTTGGATACCATATGCCAATGGAAATATGTGCACACGCAATTACAGCCACGGTGGAAGAAGCTGCCTGTGCTTGACATGTGTGCGTGCGTGTGAAGTTCTGAAGAAGCTCAATCAACCTCAAGTTGAAACAGATAGGTGTGCAAAGGATGTGGAGGCGGTAGACTGGACTTTCTGCCAAGAATGCCACATCAAAGCTGCCAAGCATGGGTTCATACTTGACTGTGCATTAGCAAGTTTCACTCTATATCACAATTAACTGTGACACAGTGAATAAAGAAATTAGGTAGAGTGAAAAACTAAAAGCCTTAACAATGAGAAATATCCAAATAATGGATACAGTCCTTGTCACAGCTACAATGCAAATGCAGAATCTTTGATTCTAAATGCACTAATTTAAAAGGTTAAAATGAATTTTGCACAGGGAAACAGAACATATATTTGTATACTCTCTTTACATCCATCCTTTAAGACGCTGTAAGACACAAGTCTACTGCCTTGGATTGCAGCTGGTGACGGCAGTCAGCAGACTACACCGAGGCTTCAGAGCAGAACACGGACAACTAGACGCACAACCACCACAAACAGAATCTAAATCTGTGGGAAACACTGAGGAATACAACACAAATCTCAACAGCTATACAAGTGATGGTTCAAATTCTGGTTTCATGTATGTTGCTTTGCAATATACCAAAGATTTTAGTGTGATTCGTGGGAGGGTTTCAGTGTGTGCAGGGCCACCTGCAATTCCCAGCACGGACCGTATCCTTGTCTCTTTCCTTTGTTGCTACTGAGGCTTGGATCTCATCTTTCACTGTGAACGTCAAACAGAGAATCAAGCGGATCAATAGCTGAAAGAGACAAAGCGGCAAAGATGCCCCGAGCAGTGAACGCAAGCATCTCTGTTTAGCCAGCAGTGTCTGAGAGACGGGGAGCTGCAAATCAGGCAAACATCACCAGCAGTGCGGCTGAGATGGAGGGGACATTGATAACCTTAAACACTCGCAAAGGGAGGAGAAATATATCGCAGGGGGAATGAAATGGAACAAGTGAGAGCCATGGGAGAGTTAGATGGCCGCAAATCACCACCTGACCATTCATTACATCCGTCTCTATGCCTGGTGTGTGCGCGCACGAGCGTGCGTGTGTGTTTGAAGAAGGAGATTACTTAGATTCCATGCCAGGGGCCAGACTTTGGATGAAGCACGGCTGGAGAGGTTGATTAGCCACATCAGCAACAACGTGATGAGACAAGGCATCACAGGCCAGGTGACCAGGTCCCATCTGCTTACTGTTAAGAAGCAATCAAAGCCCCCTTACAAGGGGCATCTGTGCCTGTTGTCTGTGGCTAAAGAAAAATCGTGGCATGTTAATGCAATTCCTCAACCTCCAATGCAGCTTGTGCAGCACATAACACAACGGAGTGCGAGCGCAGCCGCAATCTCAAGACAGAAGAAGCATTCCACAATGTCTACACAGCTGGGAGTGAAATACTATCTGTGAACATTACCAGCAGTAAGAAAGAGAAGATACACTGGATCTATTGGTGCTGTTACACTGATCACATGCTAAACCTGAGTCCTAGGATATGCTTTTCAGCACTCTACACAAATCATCAGAGGCCTCTTTTAAAAAAAAAAAAAAAAAGCAGCTTCAATTTTATTTTAGCAATGTGGGATTTAAAGGAGGGATAAATAAAAACTGCATAGTTTGTGTTTGGAGTCTCTCTATGCTCCTCTTTTCTTTTTCTCTTTCCCCGTAACCACCAACTGGTTATGGAAGATGGTCGCACTTCCCCGAGTCAGAGGTCTCTTCCTGTCAAAAGGGAGTTCTTCCTCCCCGCTGTTGCAGAATGCTTGTTCACAGGTATGCAAAGCCTGACTTTTGGGATTCTCTTTTAACAGTATAGGGTCTTTACATTAAAGTTGAAGGTTTTGTGAACTTGTGCTATATAAATAAAACTAAACTGAATTTAAGTAATGCTTGGAAGCTGCAAACATTACTCAAGTTTTCAGCTTTTGAGGCTGAAACATAAACACTTACCTTAGTAAGTGTTTATGTTTGGTTTTATAAGAATTGAACTCCACCTTCCAAGTTGAAGCTTCTCTACCTAATGCATTAAACCACTACACCTTTCTCAATGAGCACTTTGTATTATTATTTTATGATAGCCTCCTGATTTTCACTTGGGCAGCCTGTTACTAAGTGTCCTGTCATGGGCTGGACTTTCTAAGGCCTTAAAGCAAATCCCAGAGCAGCTACAGGAGTCTGGACCCCTTTCAGATGGAACGCTGGGTGCTGTGTTTATAAATTTCCATAAATTGCAATTTTCAGGCACAGCCTCTTTAGACCAATTGACAATTTTGAAATTTTAAGAGCCTTAGCTCAAGTGGGGGGTGAACAGGTTTTTAGGAAAGTTCCCACTCCGATGAGCACAGGGACTCACTGTGCACAGACAGTAAGCCTGTGCTAATCCACCTGTTCCTGTGTATGTTCCTAAAAATATGTAGAAACAGGATTATTTAAGAATTTTTAAAAAGTTAAATAAATAACATTTCTTTCCTTTTATCTGCTCTATATATGGAAGGTCTTCTATATCATGACAAGTTGTTAATATATAAATGTGACAGTTCTGTGTGCTGGTAATAAATGTGTTTCATAGGATTTCACTTAATTCCATTCGAAGAAAGAGAAAACTAGTGTTTCTTAAACAGGTTATTATAAATGGTTTCACTGGTCTGGCACACTTGAGCTCAAAGTGGGTCGAATGTGGCCGATAGACTAAATGAGCTTGACGCCCCTGATATAACTAGGTTCGTTTTATTTATGTAATTTCTGTGCGTCCTCTTCTCCCACAGTGCACCCAACCAGAGAATTCACATTCACAGCAGTAATGGATGGAGACGTGCTTTAATGTACTTTTTCTGGAAATTGTGTTTAAATTTGGCCCAAATTTTGATGGAAGATTGAATGTGTGGTAAACCTGCACCTGCTTTGTGTGCAAAACCAGGCTGAAGAAAAGCCAGGAAAAATAATAGGGCCTCGACTTGGTCCATGACTTGTCAGAGTCCTTGGCTAAGAAAATTTATCCGATCGAGGTGGAAACAGTGCACTCCCAGAGCTGCTGCTTCAGCTCCATCTTGATAGCAGCCTCTCTGAAAGGCGGGCGTGTTGCACTCACTGTCCGGATTCTTATCTCTGTAATTGCATTCCAGTCAGCGAGGAGCGGTGGTGGAGCTGGCAACAGCACTGCCTGCCACCCACTCCAAGCCAGGAGACATGCTCCTGTCTTGGAGTGGGGGCCTTTAGTTCACTGCCAACAGAGACACGGGAGCACCTTTGTCAACTCTGACATGCATTCAGGTTCTAGATGTCTCCGAAGGGTGCCACTGGATGTTCTAAGCTAACAGGCCACTGCAAGTTTACTGAGATGAGTCACTGGTCCAAGTCTGATTTCTGTGGAGCGCAGGAGCTCAAGCCAAGAGTGCCTTGACAACAGGACATGAGATTAGTCTCTCATCTCGACTGCCCACAAAGGCTGAACACATAAACCAACTCTGATGTCAGAAAACCCACTCCGTCTGACGAGGCTAGGTCGCCAAATTCAGATACAAATATTATAGTCCATCTATCTTTTTTATTTCAGTTTCTATGTAATTACATGTGAACTTTTTCTTCACTTTCTGACAGCCAAAGCAGCAATTAACTATTGATTAATCTGTTAATTCCTTGGTCTGTAAAATGTAATACAACTGCAATTAATGCCAAGATTTCATGCTCAAATATAAGGATGGGCCATAAAATTACTTTTTTTTTGTATCAATACACAATATAGTCCCATAAGGGATACAGAATAGGGCAATACTGTTGATACAGCTGTACTTCAATGTTGCATTACAGAAAGCTGTGCCAGTGCAGCTCTGCACCTCCCCTCTCTCCGTCTGCACCTCACGCTCTCTCAGCTCTCCTGCAGCACAGAGGAAGACGGCGCTGTTTCAAATTCTGGTTTGAATGTTTGATGGGACACGTTCACGCAATCTTAATCTGCGGCAACGGCTCCAAAGATTGTCGATTTGTGGAAACAACACACTAAGTCGCCTTTTGAAAAGCCACCACACTGTCCCGATATAAACCGTTGCTTCACATAACACACATAACACCACTAAGTAACCAATCAAAGCAGCAGTAAACAGCTCCCATCTTTAGTGAAGTAAAATTCCTCATTTTGTCAATGGAGTCTGGTGGAGAGTAACAGCTCCACTTCCTAGTCGTAGAGCTGTCTGACAGCAGGTGAAGCAGTGAAAACGTTCTAAATATAGCATCCACTAAAAGAGATATTGATTCTTTCTTTTGTGGGCCACAATCCATTTTGCTGGCAGCCGTGCCCACAGCAGTGTATGGCTTTAGTTTCTGTCCTAGTTGGGGGTGTAAATACCGCCATCAGCTGCAGGTAACACAACCTTATACAACCCCACTTCAAAGAAACTGCACTATTGTTATCTAAGTAAAAAGCAGTGCTGCTGTTATAAACATACGCACAATGGTTTTCATGTTTACTAAAACAGCTCCTGAATGAGAAACCATATGACTTATGAAATTACATCTTTCTGTTTTTAGACCAATCGAGCTGTTTGAAGTGCTTATGGCATCTCTTAACCCTTCACTTGTAAAAATAATTTATTTTTTTTTAGAAAAACAGTTACATATTGTGTACATCGAGATCAGATTTTAGTCTGATCTTTATCCAGCCATACTCAAATATCCTGTTCTAGCCAAAATCCAAAGCTTGACTGACTGCAACTATTTCTCTTGACTAACTTTGCCAGTGATCAACTAATCAATTCAGCTGCACCGACAACTGTAACCGTTTCTTTTAAAACAATCTTTTCCCAGTTTACTGGCTTTTGATTACACTGCCTTTGCGTATTTTCACTGTACAAACATTTATATGAGGGAACGAGCAGAGCGCTCAGAGGTCCAGCACAAACACACTGAAGAAGCGGAGACAATTATTTTAGTGTCAGGAACACAAAACAAAGTTTGGTGAATGACACAAAAGGATTTGACATCAGAAGGGTTCCAGAGAGTCTCTGAATACCACAGAAACAGGAACCGAAAGTGAAAATTTTCACTGAGCAATTATGTAACTCAGAGTGTCCGGAACAGTTGCTGTATTGATTACTGTTTTTCCATTATCAATAAGATTTTTTTTTTATTTGTACCTGCATCACAATAATGCATAGATGGTTTTTCCTGACTCACAACAGGTCTTTGGAAGGTGACTAGACAACAATTGGTCTGAATATAGTCAAGACAAAACACCAATGTATTTTAACCAGAAAAAATTAAACCCTCTTCAAAAAAATAAAAAAATAAAATAAATACTGCCTAAAATATTTTTATACGGTCTTTGGTGGAAGGTCAAAGCATTTTTAGTGAGTGCCATAAAAGTTTTATATGCAGGAAGACCCCCACTGGCCTCTGACCTCTTCACTGGTAAAACCCTAAATGTTGAGTTTATGAACCCAATTAATGAGTACATATTTTCTTGCAACAAAAAGCAGTTCAACGGCTTAAATCTTGTGACAGAAACTGGCCGGATCTTAAATTCACTGTTTTATTATTGTGCTAACCTCCTTAGTTAAGTATGAGCATAACTCAGATTTCCTTGGACAGCTCTAAAAACAGTGCACACATGTTCTGGGTACTAATTTACACACTTTCATAACATAAGGTATTTAGTTTTGCCAGTGAAATATTCTAAACTATGTTTCTCTATATTTATTGCTATTAGAGAGTGAGTGGCCTGCATACATCCTTGCCAGGCACCTGTATCATAAACACTAACACTTTACAGCTCTTTCTGTCATACTTTTACAATAATTAGCCACATGAATTTATTTCTAAAGCTCTCATTAGCTCAGGGTTGCATCCTGTGTTAGCTTGGCTTTTGTACAGATTAAGTCTTCCATCACTCTCACTGTACTGATTATTATTATGTAAGCTCAGTTTTTTTTTCTTCTTCTTTGCTATTCAACCAAAGGAACCGGAGTCACAAAGGCTGCATCAGCATTTCCAAAATGGTTGCGACTCAGCACTTCTCATCAGAAATACACTAATTTCAGTGTGTCTTTGTACATCTCAATCAATCTAAAACAATTCTGCATATGCTGCTTCACAGCACAACTCCACATTCCTAGTGTTTAATGCAGCGCGAACAACTGAGAGCAAGTCCCTCAGAGGGGTCTCAGAAAAACCAACACCTCATTCTCTCAGCTGGGCTGAATTCATCATCTGAAAGCTGGCAGGAAAATCAATGAAAACTAATAAAAGGGTCATGCAGCGTGAACACAGGCCTTATTTGAATCAAATCCAAGGATGTGGTCTGGACCCATAAAGTGCTGGCAATGCTGGGAAAGTATAGGTAGTTACATGCCTCAGGAAAGTTATTGACTAAAGTAGTTTTAAAGAAATTTTCTACAGCCACAATCAACTTATCCCCATTTCCCAACCACTGTATGTGCACCAAACAACAAGACTTCCAAAAAAAAAAAAAAGAGTGTACAGATACATTTATAGGCTTTCTAAAAGGCATAAGATCAATGACCACCGGAGCCAGCAAGGTTTCTGATTCTGACATTGTTCTGCCTTTGACATTATTTACAAATCTAAATACAAGAAAAAAAACGTTTAGGCTGTCCCCCACCTCGGCACGACATGCACACAAACCCTCAGGCCTATTCCAAAGCAAAAGAAGATTGCCCCACATACCTGCCACGTTGACTTTTTCCGAGTTTGGAGCACTGGGTGTAATAGTGCTGGTGCCATTGCTCAGGTTGGACCCTGTGCCATTGTAGAGGTTCTCCACCTTGGACTCAAGCTTGCCCAGCCTCATCATGATGTTATCCAGCAGGACTGCAAGAGTCTTCTTCAAGTCTGCAATCAAGAATGATAAACTTTATCTCTCTGTCAGGCATGCTTTCCATTACTTGGGGTAGAGTGCTTAAGTTGTGAAAGATTTAAGCACTTCAAAGTCAACCCGTAATCTAAACAGTTGTGAGAATTCTTCTAAAAGCGAACAGTGTGACTAAACCAAACATTTTAAAGGGAGAACCATAAAATCCTGAAGAGAAATTTAGGAGAATTTCATAACACCAAAGTTGGTGCTTGTCTTGCCCCAGCTCCCAAACACCCTGTTAAGCCATAAATGTTACAAAGCCATAGATGTTAACCTTTTGGGTGCACTAGAGGAAAATTAGAAGATGACCAAAAACCCAAAAAGCTACGTCTTCAAGGGGTCACAAGTTTCTGTATGAACTTTCAATATAATCCATCTACCATTTCCTCTCATATTTCAGGCTATTTTCTAACTAGATGTGACATTAATTTATTAAGTAGGCACGGGTTATGGAAAAATAACTCAAATTCAAAAGGGTCACAAATGTAAAACTCCCGAGGACGTGAATATCATCACAGGTTTTTGGTCTCAGATCTCTTTATATCTGATTTTAACTGGGCTTCTGGGATAAAAAAAAAAAGGCTTTTCTAAAAATCACCAGGCTTATTATTACAGCGAACACATGCCCAGTCCAAAAACTTATTGGGCTCGTGTATTATGACTTGACATCTGAGAGCAACAGCCAATGTTTCAGGGCTTCCGCTGTGGTGAGCAGATAAGCATATTACTGATATCGGTGCCAAGACTTCCTGTTCCTGTACCGGTCAATGTTTACGGTCCAGTTATGAATGCAAATTAATTTTCAAAAGCTAATAAAAGGCTTAACTGTCATGAAACAAAGGCTGGTGGTTTTGAGATCAAAACCAGTGCGTTGTCTTTTGCTCTCCACACACTCAAAACACTGTTTATCTGCATGCAGCCAGCACCGGCTCAAACGTGACTGGTCAGTACCACCCAGATTATAAATGGGAACTACAAAGATCCCAGTACCAACAATCTTTTCCTCTGCCTACAGATTCTGCATATTCATTCATTTGCAGATGTTTATTTATAGAAGTCAACACATATAGTATATCTGACAATGCATAGCTAGGACACTTCAGCTTCCTCCACATGAGATGCCTGAGGTTTCAGGGATCACCTTCAGGCTCATTTATATATAAACCAAGAGCAGCTGAGTGGTTGCAAGTGACCCTCCTGTTTAGTTTGGGTCTTTGCTTTTCCATGCTTCTCCATTTATCTGCGTAGGACACAACTAATGGCAGATTGCTGACCAGTAATCAGATACTGCAGATGGGGCTACATTAGATTATATTTAGCACAGTCACAATGATAAAACACTGTATTTTTGGCCCCACTTATCATGGTATTTGTTTGATACTTTAACCCGCAGCCACTGCACTGGCATTTACAGAGATATTATAAGTTGTATAAAGCTGTTGGAAATGCTTTACAGAGCACAGAGTCTCCCCCACCATCATAGGGAGAGGCGTATAGGTAACAGATGCAACTCCGGTTCTATGAATACAAAAGGCTTTGCTAATGACTACCAATAGAGGCAAAGGCCATTACACAGCTATGCAAACACTCATAGGACTGAAGCTACAGCCAGCAGTTGCTATTTATATTAGCCAGCCAAGCTAAGGGACGATACATAAAGATACCTCAAATAAAGCAGGAACACAAATGAATATTGGCAACACAGTTTGAATGCCATGCCATGTATTTCATAAAGAGAAAAGGCCTGCGCCTGCTAATTCTCACAGGGAGAAAAGGTCTGAAATAATCAAAGCCATAGCCTGTTATATTATTTGTATATTGGCTTAAATGTCTACTGAACCAATCCAAAATGACTCAGGCTTGCTTTACTCAGAAGATGGTAATTGCTGTTTGTCTGTCACATGCAAGCACCACTTTTTCCCGCGCCATGATGCATTTAACACGCCAGTTTTCATCACGTCAGAGAGATTGGCAATGGCACAACGAGGCCTGGCGCAGCACCACCAGCGAGATTCGTGTGAAGGGAAAGGCCAGAGCATTTGTCTGACTTGGACGAGCCGAGTGCGCTGGGAGGAGCAGATGTACAGAGAGCAGCTCAGTGACACCAGGAAGAAACCAAACGGAAAGCTTTGGAGCAGTGGCCGTGCCAAGCTATTGGGCTGAACATAATATATTCACCTCAGAAACAGAGGCCTGTGCCTCCTGACTTCAGGCTGAATAACAGAGATTCATTAGGCTTGTTTCACTTTTCTGTATCTTTCCAATCAAAGGGGAAAAGATGGCAACTGTGTGACAGATGTATGAATTTACACTCTGTAAATGTTAAAATGAGGCCTTTATGTGCAACAAGATGGTGGCCAAATACTGTCCATGATCACCCCAGTTAAAACAGACTTGCCTTAGAGAGCCATCATGCATATTAAGCATGGGTACCAGGGACCAGTACTAAACAGGCACACACACCTGACTGGCCATTACTGACAAGCACCTAGACAAAAGGCACTGCTATTCATATTTATGCGATGGTAATTTATGCTGACATTTTTAAATTCTTAAGTGTCACTAGTAATGATGCTGCTGGTTTAGTGGGATTATGTTTGCTGTTGTCGTGTTTCTTTGTGCTCTGCAGTCATGGCTGACAGGGTGATATGTTCAAAGATGTGTGCTCGCTCCAACATATTTAATGGAAATGGAGCTCAATGCAGTATACCATAAGGAAAAGGTTAGGTGCTCACACACAAATCTGAATTTAAACCTAAATTTAAACCAGTGCAGTTGGCTCCTTTAGGTCCAATGCTGATAGGATTTGCCAAATGCAACTGTGTCAACTATATTTATGAATATAAGTTACTGGTTACTGACTCATAACAGTTACATTGCTTTTTAGAGCTTCTTTAAATTATCATGTTCTTTGTTTTTAAGAGAAGCAGCATTCACAGCTTCCTCAGAAGATAGCTGACAGATTACAAAATCAAACTCTTTTTGCAAACTCTAGAAGAGGGTGAACGAGACATGAAAAAAATGTCAAAGTTTATTGCAAAAAGATGTCAAACTAAGGCTGCCAGACTGCCATTTCCCATATATATCTTCAGATTTGGAAGATCCTTACATCTACATCTTCCTACAAGGATACCTGGAGGCAGGGGCGTGTCTAAAGCTAAAATTAGCAGAGCTTGATCGTAGTGTGAGCTCTCCTGACCACCTGAGAAAGTCACATTTGAATATTCTGAGAACTTCAAAGAGATGACCACAGCCCTTGGCCTTGGAGGAACATTACTCAATGCCAGCATACCTGCTTAGTAGATTTAGACGAAAAACATCAGTGATTGTAACCACCCTTGTGTCTTTATTTTTATACTAAAATATGGAGATTATTATCGATAAGAATATTTATAAGTATCAGTAAGGAAGTACTATCTGTAGCCTAAGTATACTTATTCCCAGTCACTATAATTAAATGTGAGTTTCTGCTTCAGACACCTTCATTAGCCCCCATGTTGCTGTGAATAATGTGTCATCTTGTCCTTGTGTGCATTAAATATGCTGCCAGGTAACCGGATGAGTAATGACACACCTAGGGTAACATTGCTGCCTGTCTCAATGCTTCTTATTACGGTGATGTGGTTGCAAAACAAACCCTGCAGCAATAAACACAGTGAACCTTATTCTGCTCTAAACAATAGTGTCATGTTAGATAATGACATGGATACACAGTGACCTGGGATTTTTCATTAGACTCATGAGCTTTAAAAAGAAGTGATTACACAGAAACATAAGCCCAAGGCATTCATCAGAAAACTCTATTCTGTCCTATCATCCAAAACCAAAGTCTCACCCCAGCCAGACAGTGGGCTCCATATCTGACCGACATAATGTGCCAAAGAGCAGGGAGACACAGGAGGAGCACACAATGACACTTCCATCCTAGAGGTGGTAGAAAAGCAAAAATACTGGGTGTGTGTCCACAATACACCGAAGCAGCTGGATTCTTCTCAGTTATGACAGTGGTCCGAGCAGTGAGCAGAAGAGCGTTATATGTTTCCAAACCATACAAAAAAATTCACAACAGCTTGACAGCTATGTGGTAACAAGGAAGCAAGCAGCTCCATGGATCAGTTCTGAAAAGGGTGGGAAGGTGAAGATCGTATCCGTGTCATGTCTGACTTTATTGTGGACAAAGAAGGTGGCATAGGAATGTTTATAGTTCAAAATTGAGTGATGTCCTCTCTTAGATCAGGCCTTTAATAAAAATGGCAACTAATATCCAACCAAATCTTGGAGAATACCTTCCCTGCTGTAAAAATAAAAAACTAGAGGTACACTGACTGGTGAGGGAAAAAAAATAAATCAGGGATCATTGAAAAATGGGCCTGTTAAATTAATTTATGTTATTCTATAGTTATTACACAGCAGCTTTTTTTCATGTTTGAAATTGGCTGGTCGAGTGAGATGACATGACTGAAAAACTCTGATGGCAATGCTTTCCCTGTCAGCTTCTCTCCCTCGTAATGCTATGTTCACTTGATGTGAAGCTTTCATTGCACTCACAGTAACCTAACATTTTCTCTCTTATTAGCTCTACTTCACACAAGAGCCGGCAGGTACACTCACATTGAAACTGACTGCAGGTGAAAAAGATACTCGCATGACCGTAAATAACAGCACAGGAGACTAGAGGAAATGAGCTTGAAATAAATTATATTTAGTCAGCACAGGGAGTACAGTATACATTTGAAATGTAATTCAAAGGTCAATTTAAGGTCACAGGGTGACCTTAAGACGAACCAGCTGTCATAGGGTGAAATGGGTGCACCCTGGACAGGTCGCAAGTTTAATGCAGGGTCAACCCGGAGAGAGAGACGATGATTCACATTTACATTCACACCTACAGCAAGTTTAGAAACACCAATGAACTTAACACACATGTCTATGGACTGTGGGAGGAAGCTGGAGGACCCAGAGAAAACCCATGCAGGCACGGGTAGAACAACTCCCCACAGAAGTGCCCCAGTCGGCCGATGAATTTGGACCCAGGACATTCTTACTATGAGGCAAGAGTGCTGACTATAGTCCCTGACCAGGGAGCTAAATTTCACTTAATCTTCCTAAAAATACACTTTTACCTGTTAATGTATTCAGTTCAAATAATGACACAGGATTTTTACAATATAAATATAACCTTGAAGATCTTTCTAAACCCTGCAGATGGAAATAAATCATTGAACTCTTTCAGGTACTGTCTGCGTATGAAAAGGCAAACTGCCAGCTGCTTAGACTCATTGATCGATGCTTCTCAACAGGTATGTTTCATAAAATTATCCCTACCATTAAAAGCAACTAAACAGCCCAAATCAGCTTTCAGGATTTGCAATATTAAATCCGCATCCATTAAGATGTTATCGGTCATTTATGGGTAGTAAAGGAGGAAATGCCGTTTCCAGTAAACTCATTACAAATCCTCTCAAGCCACACACAGGAAGCACAGAGTAACCCAGTGCCTTGCTATCTAATTAAGGACTTGAAATGGATTGTGATGTGATATTGGATGCTGGTCAGCAGACTGCTACAGCAGCGTGAAAATCAATCCATCATATAAGGGAACAAAACAAACTGGACAGGAATCTGTTCCCTGGAAATGCAGGCTGATGTCTTACAAGGAAAATCTATGGATAGGGCTCAGACCACTTTATCCCAAACTAATCACAAGGTTTACATGAGGATACGTCCCATGCAAATTTCCCTAAAGTCTGGGCAACGAAAGTAGCACAAAACAAACAATAATTACTTTATATAATATTGCAGATCTTGAAGTTTCTTTCTTGCTTAGATGACAGGTTCAAGTACAGCCTACTGACAGCAACTCGGATAGGAAAGTGTTTTGCACAGGGAGCTGAATTTTTCCACATTCTGCACGAACTTTTAAATAAACAAAAGTAGCTTGGTGTGCCTCAAAAAAGAAAAAAGCAGAAACTCCAAACTTGCAGTGCTCTTGTTTCTTTCCTCACTCCAGCTCCTTCTTTACATTCGCTGGCAGTAGATTTTAATCTCCAGGGGCTCTACTGTATCCTGTTGTTTCTCTGGGCATTAGAGAACAATCAATTCCAATCTCAGGTTTCTAATGAAGCCTCCCATCGAGCCATACAGGTCTATTAATGGCATGAATAACTTATTGATGGCTCTTCTGGACCTGTGCTATTACAGTATTATGCTCCGATGCAGCTGTATCGACGTTAAAGCTCCCAGACAAGTTTTTTTTTTCCCCACAATATAGCCAGTACTGCACCTGTTCAGGAGGCAGACAAGCGGAACTATTCCATCCAATTTAAAGAAGATGTAAAAAAAAAGAGGGCATGTTAAAAAAAAAAAAAAAAAAAAGCATGGCAAAAGTCTTGAATTTTGCCATGCTTCACAATTGGGAAAGAAGCATACACTGGAGTTACTTCCAGTTAAGCCTGACACTTGCTCTTTTATTCTTGGAATATCTGGTCTTTTCCACTTAAAGTGACACATTTACTGCACTAAAATAACCACATGTAACCAGCCTTAAACCTGGAGAATAACATCATCTCAGATGGGCTGGAAACCTTCTGTGAAAATACAGAATGAAAAATGTGTTTTCTTTCAACCCCAGGGAAGCAATACATGGTGATGTTATGTAGCCTGAACCATAGTATTGCTGTTGGATCAAATCTGTTGTCCACCATTGACACAACATGCATGTGATTCCAATGGAGAGTGCTTGTAGAGAGACTAACATCTGTCCTTTCTCTTACATGTGTTTCACAGATATTACACAGAATTTTTTTTTTTTTAAAGATTTATTTTAAATGTTGCTCCTACTTACTAGAAAAAAATCCATCTGGACAATTCAGAGGTGCCATCACTAACCTTTATCGATTAGCTGTAGCGTTTATAAGTCCAAATTGAAAATAAAACTGCCGGGCACCAGTGGTGGACCTGCCAATTCTGGTATTATATGGCAAATGCAGTTGGTGCACACTACCCACTAGAGGACATTAGGCCCTCAAGCAATAC